>JAVQJF010063353.1:0-55108 GCA_036023855.1 Gadopsis marmoratus | reverse complement strand
TTTATGGCATTCTCTTCTGTAAAGCACTTGGTGCATTTAATATCTTTGTTGTAAAGAACTTTGAACTGCATTTCATGTATGAATGGTGCTATATAAATAAAGTTTATTATTATTATTACACCCCCCCTCCCCCTTGTATTTCCACAAATACAATAAAGTTTTCACACATTTTAACATGGGTTCCAGACAGCGTTAAGGCTTTATAACACACTACAGTAAGAGGTGCAAAAAAAAAAACGGAGGCTCGGACGTTCAGCACTCTAAATTAAATGAATTTCTGTTAACTGCCGAATTAGATGCAACGAATCGACAGGAAGTTGTGTATCACCCAGCGACGACAGCAAACGACTTCCGACCGAAGTCCTTCAGAATAAAAGCGTGATGGCCACACGTCACATACATCAAAATGACTGGAGTAGGTACATTTTATTTTGCATGTCAGTCTTGTTGCTTTATGTACTTTATGTATTTAATTGCATTAAAAACGGACACTTGTAACGTAACGTATAGTGCTCCTTGTCGCCCTTTGGAGCAGGGCAGCGGCAAATGCAATGGCATTTGGGCCTAAATCGGAAGCTGCGAAGCGGAAGTCAACTTCAGCGTCGTCTGTTTCCGCTTTCTTGATACAGTTACTTTCTACAGTGAGCTACGTTCATTGAAATAGCAATGGCTGCGTATGGAAACACGCTGCGAAGGAAACGAGAGCACGGAGAGGATAATGACAGTGTCGGCGTGAAGAGGGAGAAACCCGAAGCTGGTAGTAGCCGGTAGGCTACATTCACCATGTTACATGTCTGCAGTTGCTCGAACTCCAATTTACAGCAGCGAAGTGGCAATTTAATTTGCTTAAAGCTTTGGAAATAGTTACCTATCCGAAGTCAGGGGTAGCTGGTTAGTGTGTTAACGTAACTGTTGCCTGCGACTGGCTGAAATGATGAATAAATAATGAACGGGGCCAAATAGAAAGTTTGTTGTCACTCAAACCAAGTTACTAAGCTGTGGTGCAGCTTCGCCACAGGCCTCGTGTAGAAGGCAAACCCGAGGGAGTTAGTAACCCAAGCGTTTTCATGGTAATAACTTATCTATAAAGCATTAGCAAATGATTTGTTAACCATTAAAAAGCCACGCGTTCGCAAAGGCCCAAAAACATTGGAGCCTACATTTCCCATGAAGCTTCACTAACGCTATCCATTTGACAGCCCTGAGGTGTTGGCCCCGCCCCTTCCTGCCTGCATCAGACTGGTCTCTTCCTGCAGCAGCGTGCAGTCAGAGGGTCGTTGGGGGGGATTAGGTGGCACCTGTGTGGGCCTTTGCCGAGGCTATAATACCGGCCAGGTGTCAGTGTCTCCTAGCATCCAACGCTGCCCAGGTTTTGGGTTGGTTTACCATTCTGCGGCAGCCTGCAACGCTCGCACAAACCAAACATTCCGCTCACTACTGACGCGCTTACTTTCCACACTTTACTTCTCCAGCCCCCCATGTAGAGTTCAACCAATTGCGCGAGTCTCGCTCACTTTGCCACTTTTGTGCTTTCGACAGCTTGGAGTCTTGTTTGGACCAGCCGATGGATTCAGGCAGTATCCATGAAGTCGTGACGTACACGCCCTCGCCGCTACCAGGTTAGGTGACTTTATTACGAGTGGGTCGCCTGTTTGACAGCCTGAAGCTGCAGCTGGCGTCATGAGATCCAACCGTAAGAACCTTCTGCTGCTCCTTCACACGTTTGATTTCCTCTCCCTGTCTCAGCCAAACACTATGACGCAGACACCACCGAACCAGTCAGCTGCGGTCTTCAGACTCTGGAGGAGCTACTGTCGTGGAAACGAAGCGAGGCAAACCCCTTCGTGGCGGTAGTCCCTCTGGCACCTCGGGAGCCTGCTCTGGCCAGTTGTCCACTTCGGACCTTGGTGTCTCATGACATGATGGGCGGCTACCTCGATGACCGGTATGGATGCATAGTTAGGGTTTCCCCTTTATTTTCTGTATGTTAACCTATGTGAGAGCATGTTAGAACCTGGTTTGATGAACCAGAATGACCAACCGTTGAGGAGACAGGGACCCTCAGAATTGATCCCCACCTAAAGATTTCAACAATAAACATAACAGTAAGGATTATTATCCAACTACTGAACCGCATGAGTTACTGAGTTGAAATATGCCTATAAAAATCATGAAATCTAAACAACAAACTCTGTAAAATGGCAGCGATGATGAATGATGACGTGAACAGATGATTTATTTTGCGTGTGTCTCAGTTACATATTTTAGTTCATTTCAGTATCCTATTTAAACTCCAGGTTCGTTCAAATGAAGGCATTATGATTCAGGCCAAAAGTGTTTATCTGCACCACTTTTGAATTTCGGTCATGCTTAATAGAAAAATGATAAGAAGAAGGAAGTTGGTGAACGCCACAAGTACTCTTAAATCTCTTGTACGTGCTACAAATCTGTTCTTGCTTTAAGCCCATTGTTTGGCCATTTATCCTCAGGAATAGGAAGAATACCGTTTTTTTTCCCTTTATACATTACTAGCAGGCAGGGATCGGGATGTTCTCCTCTGTTTCAGCCCTGATTTGTGGCTGAGGCTTTAATCTCACAGATGGATTCTTTGCTTCACTGACTCTGCTTTAAGATTTCTATAGTTTGGGTCCATGAGTCTCATTCATTTCTCATGGAGATGACCGTCATCCTGCCACGTTGTTTGTGTTGTACCTGCAGTCAAAATCCTTTTTGTACCACGATGCCATGTCATGCTTTCGTCTGTGGTCAAGGTTTGTCCAGGGGACACATGCAGAGGCCCCGTATGCCTTCTACCACTGGCACTACATTGATATTTTCAACTACTTCACACACAACTTGGTGACTATTCCTCCTGCTGTGTGGACCAATGCTGCACATAAACATGGAGTCGTCATGCTTGGTGAGCGAAAAAGGCAAAAGATATCGGAACCGGGTCCATTTTAGTAATCCTCAATTTCATAGTTTAGATGTTGGGCATTAAGATTTGAATTACAGTTTGTTTTTCAGTTCTGTCTTTCTGATCAAGCTTCCTGTCTTCACGTCTGCCCTCAAGTATAAATAAGAAAATTGGCCTGCTTTTCCAGGGACTTTCATCACAGAGTGGACTGATGGAGCCGCGATATGCGAGGCCTTCCTGAAAGACGAGGAGTCGTACCGGACGGTGGCTGATAGGCTAGTCCAGCTCAGCCACTGTTATGGCTTCGATGGCTGGCTCATTAACGTAGAGAACTCCCTCAGCGTGAGTGAGACTTTTATAGTGGCCATCGCCACAACGCATGTGTGCGTAGACATTATAGTCTATAAAGTGTCAAAACAAGAAGTTGTGATATTTTTTGTACTTTCCAAATCAAAATTAAAAGAGATGATAAATTAAATTTGAATTTACTAAGTCATATAAGTCAATAACTTTATGAGCGCTTTGACCGCCACATAACGTTAGCTACTGTAGCTGTTTGGGTAGTCGACCCATCTGATGGTAAGATAGCTAGTTAACGTTGTTATTTCATTAGGAGATTAAATAGATCATCATCCATCCAAATGTACTTCTAAATGCCTACAAATATTCATGTTAGCATACAGTATGTAAGTACAGACTCGAGCCGCTAGCACGGCTGTGGTCTCTGACTCTTGTATCGTTTGATTATTAACGCCGATCAATGTTAATCTGATGTATGACTCCCTTCACTTGGTAGAAATAAAAGACGCTCAAAAATGTAATTCATTAAAAAGAAGACGCAACCGCAGAATGTGGACGTAAACTCAAGTGTCTCACAGTTCACTCATGTAAACGTGTTTGTAGTTGCCGTCTCCTCAACAGCAGGACGTTGACCATTCCGACTGACGTATGTAATGTCCGGTGATCCAGACCGTGTGAGCTGCCCTCTGCTTGCAGGAGGTTGCGGTGGAGAACGCCCCTTTGTTCCTGCGCTACCTGACCGACCAGATGCACGAGCGAGTGTCTGGCAGCCTGGTGCTGTGGTACGACAGTGTGACGGAGAACGGAAAGCTACAATGGCAAAATGAACTCAACCAATCCAACAGGTAGAGACATTTCCTTTGAAAAAGTTTGACATTAGTAACAGGACTCAACATAAACACATTGGCCAGCCATTAATATGTATCCATCTAGACAACCAAGAGGGTTCGAACCGTTCGTCAGTTAACAACTCGCACTTGATCGCAATCTCTTAAAACAGGGTGTTTTTCGACGCTTGTGATGGTTTCTTCACCAACTACAACTGGACAGAGCAGAACCTGGAGTGGATGAGGGATTACAATGGGATCCAAGGCCGCCAGGCTGACGTCTACATCGGGGTGGACGTGTTTGGCCGAGGCAAGGTGGTGGGAGGAATGTTCGAAACAAATAAGGTACACACTGTGGATTGTGTGTGTTTTTATGAATGCGCGTGAATCGTTCTCAGATGATTGACAGCATGCAGCCTCTCGTTCTGCTTGTCTACAGGCACTGGAAGTCATTCGGAAGCACAGCTTCTCTGCAGCCATCTTTGCTCCAGGCTGGGTGTACGAGACCCACCATGATAAGACTGAATTTCGCAAGAACCAGGACAAGTGAGATCAGCGCAGTATTAACACACACTACCCATTTCCTTAGAAAGAAAAACGCATCAGTGCATGTTAGTTTGTGGAAATGGATGTTTTTTAAAGGAGCCCTGTCCTGTCTGCAGGTTCTGGGCTCTTCTGTCAGACCACCTGTACATCCACCTGCCAGCCTCACCTCTCCCCTTCATCTCCTCCTTCTGCCAGGGCTTTGGGAAGGCTGTCTACTGGAGAGGACAGGTACTGAAGGAAGTGCAGCCAGAGGCAGATGGTGTGGTTTCCTTGAAATCCATATGATGATAGGAACAAATAGTAATAAAAAAAACAAGTTTGGTGAAATCGTAACACATTGCACGCACTAGCTTTGAATAATTAAACAGAAAAACATTTCCAGAAGTCTGTCCGTGTATGGATTGTTGTGGTTAAAGCTCATTTTTTGATTGGCTACATTTTTAAAACGGAGACACAGATGCAGGGCATGAGTTGATGACATGTCTCTGCTAGCAAACATTGCCACTGCTGTTAACGCTAAAGTTGGTAGCTGATGGACATGCCACGGTTTGTTTAGTCAAATGTTTTTTTGCTTGCTTGATGACTTGTTTTGTGCCGCACAGCGTGAGGCGAAGAGCAGCTGGTTCAACCTGACTGCCCAGGAGCTCCAGCCCATGTACTACCACACGGAGCTGGAGGGCCAGGGCTGGCTGAGGAGCCGCGGCTGCCCCGAGGACGCCTGGAACGGAGGCTGCTCGCTGCTGCTGGACGGACTCATTCCCGCTACTCGCACGTCTCCAGTTTGTGCCAAGTGTGTGTGTGTGTTTTATCTGTTGCTCTTTGCTTTGTTTTCAAGTGGTGGGGGTGGCGGGGGGAGTGATCTTGGCGCCACTACCTCCCCAAGGTCTCACACTTCATGCACATTTCATGTCTGTTCTGTATCTCTCAGGATCTTCTCCCTCAATGTCCCCCTGACATCCAAGACTCTGGTGACCCTCATCTGCAAGCCATCTACTGGGATCACCGTTTCCCTGGAGCTGAAGACGGCAGACGCCAGTCTTTGCACACACATGGACGTCCAGGATGTCAAACGTGAGTTTCTCACCATCCATCATTCTTACTCGCTTATCCTGTGCAGTGTCGTTATGGGGACTGGAGTCTATTCTGTAGATTATGTAATGTGTGTGCATGGAGTTTATTTCATATCAGTGAATCATCCTCGGATCTGTGACCAATTAACTTATTTGGTTTTCTGTACACATTATCGACAATATGATAATCAGGTGTGTCGCACTCAGCGACGTTGGCTTCCAAGATGTGTTGATAATCGGTAGACTCCATTCTTCCTGCTACTAGCACCCCAGTGCTAATCGGTTGTAAAGGTGTTCTTCAGATTTGTATCTTGATGTAACTGTATGTGTTTCTGCAGTTACCAGTGTGTCTCCTGTGGTTCTGGAGGAGGGGCACCAGATGGTGAGCCAGTTCTCTCAGCTGTGTGGCAACTTGAGTCCAGATGGTTGGATGGTCAGGTAAGGCACTCTAACAGCTAAGTAGCAGCTAAGTCAATGGATTCCACTCTAAAGTTGTCTTAATCCCAGGTCTTTCTGTTCCCTTCATGTCACTGTGTGCAGGTGCTCGCAGTTGGAGCTCCGTGGCTGTGCTCTTAGAGAAGTCGGTGTCAGCATCCAGCGGGATGGAGAGCCTCATGACACACCTTTCAGCTGCAGGGTGGGAGAAATCATGGTGAGACAGTGGGAACCAGTCGTGTTTGATGCGTTCTGAATGCTGTACGCTGTCAGAGACCCAGATAAAAAAAAAAAAACACTGTTGTAACTTTCCAGTGTTCATACACCTACTACTGCCAACTGCTTTCAGTGCTTGCACTTCCCTTACATTGCAAATGACATTGTCTTTCAGTTTATTCACTTAAACCAGCACTAATTTGATACAGGATGTCCACTTCAACTGACTCCACCTCATTTTATCAACTAAACTTGAACTGCATTTCAGATCTTTCAGTATCTGACTGCCAATTCAACTACAACTTAAACTGTTTAAGTATTTCAGCTTTTTTCAAACTTTTTCCCCATTCAGTTCTTACACTCAACAAAACATTTTTTCAGTTTCAGTTTTTTCTCTTTCAGTTCATTCACTTGATTTGGAACTCCTAACCTTCAAGACTTCCACTTCACCTGACACTTCAAGCTCAATTTACCACCTACACCGATATTCCATCTTTACTCAGCACTTGCACTAACATGGACACTTCACCTTTCTTCAGCACTTTTATTTTAATGGCTATTTTAACTTCTTTCAGTATTTGTATTTTGCCTGTCACTTCAATTGCAACTATTTTAAATCGATTCAACTGCAAATTTAAGTACATGAGAATTCCTCCCTTTTGAACTGTCCTTGTCCCCCCCCCCCCCTCTTTCTCTACAAGATCATGGATGTAGCCAGTATGCAGGTTCCCCCTGATCGGGTTCAGGGCTTGTGCATATATGACGTGGTGTGGCTGCGTGGTGCTGGTGCCTTGCCAGACTCCACCTCCCCCTGCCTGCTTCTCAACGCCACTCTGCGCTGGGACTACCCAGCCGAGCTCATACGTCACTTCAGGGTGTACTGGCGACGGCTGAGAGGACCAGATCCCAGAATCCGCTCAGGCCCGCTGGTTCTGGTGGGCCGGGCATATTCTAATCTCTTTAGAGTAACGGAGCAGGCAGTGCCGGAGCCACCCGGCCTGCTGGAGCTGCTGGTGGAGCCGGTGATCAGGAAGGGCTTCCCGGTCCCAGAGAGCCACTGGGGAAGAAGAAGCCTTAGCTACACAGAGGACTTAACACAATGACTTTACATAACTGTTATCAGACTGCTTGTCTCTTTAATAAATGGTGTCGCAATCATGGTTCTGACGTTCCCAAGTTGTAGCATACAATGTATTTTGAAAGCAAAGTGGGGAAATTGAACAAAAATTATGCTAATCTGGTTGAATAATTTTTATTTCATTTACTTTAACCAATCCTAAATTTTCTTTTGACCAAAAAAAAAAAAAAATCCCAAATCATTGTCCACTTACTTGCTTTTCCTCTAGCTTTAAACAATATCGCACGGTTTTTGTCAGGGCTACAGATGAAATCATAGCTGCCACTAGATCCATCTCCGTGACAACTGGGCAAACTCCCAAGAACTTCCAGAACCTCTAACATCTCACAAATTAACATATTATATCTTGTTTTGTAAAAATGACACATTGTGGTTTAATGTTGCGGACTCTTTCTTGGCTGGACGCAGTAATGTGGACGTGCCGCTACACTCTATTTGTACTCATTAATCAAATGCAATATAACATGTTATGTGAGCTTTAGAGGTGCTGGCAGGCAGGTTTTGTTACCTTTTAGATATCCAGGTGAGCTATTTCCAGTATTTACAAAAATGTTGAGCCATTCTTTAAAATTGTGATTACTAACACGATTTCTAATGAGAGCGAAGGCATCACTATATTTTGCTTGTTGTATGTCCTTAAGCAACACAACGTGCCTTAGGTCTCTGTGCTGTCAAAGACATCGCTCCATGTTAGGGACTGTAACCTCTGTGAAATGATGCAATTCTGCTTTAAAAGGATGAAAGGTCTGGAGAGTTGATGCTTAACTAGTGATTAGGTTGTTACGATTCTTAGGAGACGAGGGATGGGGTGGCAGGTGGACGCCAAAAACATCGACAACGTAGGTCTCCAGGAAACATACTTTAATTTTCAGTCTTCAAAACAAACAATTCAGGTCCTGCTCTTCCTAAGTGGAAGAGTCCAGTCGCCTCCAGTCTGTTCTGCTCCCCACATCTAAAGCCAGAGAGCCTGCCTATCCAATTCAAATCTGGCTATCTGGGTGGAACTCTAGACAGGAAAGCTGTTGATATCCACAGGTCCCCAAGATATTCTACAGGTGGTCAACATGAATATTGTACTTCCAGAACCCCAGATTATATGCAGTTTTAATCAATATTTAGCCTAATAGACTGGGATGACCTCATCCTTTTAGTTCCAACCAGAGAGAACCCTCCTCCCACATCAGATGAAGAGGCCCCTGTGGAGGCGCGTTTCCTCTGTAGGCAGCTGCACAAGATGGCCTCTCCACCAGAAACCAGACAAAGGATCTCACCTCAGGTTGTAACAGATCTCTGCAAGGTTTTTATGTTAACAAAAAAATAAACTTGATTACAATGTGCAACAGTGGTTGATGTAATTACCTGTATTAAAAGGTTTTAACCTGTGAGGGAGGTTGTGCTTCCTCACACAGGTGAAGCATAGCCAGGGCTACCATGTACACTCTGAGCATGAGATTCGACCAGTGGAGTCTCAGTCCATCTTTTAGTTGAGGTAAATGTGCCGCGTAATCCCACATCGAGTGCATTTTTAGAGCAAAGGCTTAAATGAGAGGACTGCACAAATCAATAATGCATCAGGAGGTTAACAGTCAGAGGTATACTCTCCTCCTGGCTGATCGCGTGGAGCAGATTTATATCGATTTAGAAAAAAAAGTCCAGGGGAGTGGGGTCAGGTGAATCTTTTAGAGGCACTATAAAACAATTAAAGTCAACAGTCTGCACTTTAACCTCACAATTGTTTTATTTCAAATCCAATGTGCTGGAGTGTCGAGCCAGCACAACGTTTGTTCCATGTCAATACTTGCCGACGGCACCGTTGAGAATCAAAAAAGTATAATTGCATGAGCATGTAATAAGCTGGTGTCCTATGAAAGACCGTAGGTTGTCCACCACATTTGTTTTGCAACAAATACCTGCAAAACTAAATAAAGGACATTCCCATCAGCCTCAGCATGCCAAAACCCGCTGTACAGCCTAAGAGCTGCTGGTGTGGCTGTTGAAAACAAAACTTAGTTGGATTTGGAGAAAGTGCACTTACATGTAGCATGTCCCGTGTTCCAGGTTTCTCAGATATGAAAGAAAATTTCACCTGTTTGATACTGTACCAGAGAAGAAGCCAAGACAGCATTTACAAAAAAAAATTTAAAATATCTTTATTGTTAAGGCTGAAATTAACACAGGTCATTGCTGTAGTTGGAAGAGTTTCTTGATTTGGTTTAGCATAAAGGTCACGTGGTTATTGTGATTGTCAGAGCCATTCCAGCTGGCATCGGAGCGGGCGGATCAGTCCTGCTGGGTGATCATCTTCATCATCTGCAAGGCCATAGGTCCCTGGTCTGAGGGAATCTTGACAAAAACCAAAAAAAAAAAAAATAAAAAGTATTGTGTACCTAATAGGATGAATATTCCTGAAACATTAGGTTTTGTATAAACTACATTATTTCAGCCAGTGTCTTACCATGTGACCGGCTTTGAGGATCCAATAGAAGGCAAAGTTCTTATAAGTCTTGCAGAAAGCTCCAGTAATGCCCGGGGAGGTGGGGTCATTCAGGGGGGTCCACCTCAGTTTGTTAAATCCAGGTAGCCCCTCCCACTTCAGCTGCTTCACCCACAGCTCCTGACCTGTGAGAAGTAGAAAAGATTTCATGTGGCACAGCTCTCGCTCTCATAGGAATCCAATATCTGGATGGGTTTGCACCAAGGGGGCACTGCTTCCCAGGACAGACACCACTTCTACTACAGCTGACCAGAACGCTGTGTTCAGAGTAAGTTACCCATGGTGTCCACTATGAGATCCAGCTGGCCATTGTAGACCGTGACGTTGACCCCAGCGGTCAGCAGCTGATCGACTATATCCACCACTGGCCTCATAAAGTCTCCTGCCATGTTGCTGAACACGTACTCAGCCTGGCCTGGACTCAGAAAAGACAGGAGGAGGGGGGGAAACCATATACACAAACAGGAAGATTTCTACAGGGGTAGGAAACATTGTTTCAAGACATACATGTCAAACTGAAATTAAAACTGAAGGGACATAAAGTCCACTGTCGAGATACAGTACCTCCCCAGGTGACATTCTGGGGGACGATGCCCAGTTTCTTCTTGATTGGTCCATTCATCAGCTCGCTCAGCGATTGCCTGTGGAGGGGTCGAATATGGCGGCATGCCTGCAGAGCTGGTGGAAAGAAGACACTTGTTTATGCTCAAAGTGGACAAAAACTGATATTTAAGATGTATGCAATGAACACATTTATTCCACGTCACCAAACCCAATGAGCATTTTTTTTTATAAAATTGCTGAGTGGATACGACCACTTGGCACTGTCTTACAGATGAGATCTCCTCCTGGTTTAGAGGTGAATTTCTCATCTGGCTCCTGGGTGAGGATGTTGTAGAAGTTGACACCATTGGTGTTCTGTTTAGGGGTGAAAGCCACAACAAAACTACATCAAACCACATGATCCCTGCACGCAAACTGGGTTGTAATGATGGAATGCAGCGAGAAATCACATTTTCAAAATGCAATATGGACAAAATGACTTGAGGAATATCAAACCGTTACAAGATTTATGATAAAACTAAAGGCCAAGTAATAAAAAAAAAACAGTTACTAAAAAAGGGATTATTTGATGAGAATTTAGATGATTTTTAGATGAGAACATCAATACCACTCATGTCTGTCCAGGTAATATAAAACTGGAGCCAGGAGATATTAGCATAGCATAAAGACTGGAAACCGCTAGCCTGGCTCTGTCCAAAAAGAAATTAGGAAAAAAAGGCCCGTCTTTAAAATAATGCAGTCCCAAATAAAGGCCCATCATGCTGCAGTGGACATAAATCACGGTGGATAACCGAGTGTGCTCGCGATTGGTTTGGACTGGACCGCGATAGGATCACTACTGCGTAGACTCTGGCTCCAAATGACATCACCAGCACAACATGGGAGATATTTTGGCCTCATTTTTGTACAGTGGGAGGAAGTGGAGACGTGTTATCCATCTGTAGATGGAGTCTACGATACACACTATGAACACCTCCCTGTGTACGAAAACAGCATGGAGATCTTCTCTTTGCCGTGTTGTACCAACCTGCTCCACCACCGTCTCAGTGATGGACCACAGCTCCGTGGCTTTCTGGAACTGCTGCTGCTCCACAGCTTTCTTCACCGCCTCCGCCGCGCTGCTGACGTCCGCCAGGCCGTAATCATCCAGCAGCGACTGCACAGCAGAGGAGCCACAGTCAGATGGAAACAGCAACAGACCCGCTCGACTACAAAGTCTGATTTTGCACCAGACATTTGCCCATTGTTTGTTACTTACGGTAGTGTAGAGGTACGGCCCCCAGGTCATGACAGAGTCTGTGGATGAAGAAGAGGTCTGGTAGTGAGCAGTTTCTCCAAACATTTAAAGATAAACCCTGATGCATCTTTTATAGAGGCTCTGATCAATGCAATTGATTTTTCCAACAGTAATGCATTTAACTTTCTCCCTGTTGACCTGTGATTGCCTATTATGGATAATAACCACCAAACCCCCTTCAAAAATTTGCAATTTTAATTTTATAGAGGCAAATATCACACAACTTGTTGAGCCTAGACGTAACATACGTATCATCTGGGGACTCTGGCATAAATACATCAAGCTCAGAATTTCAGAACACACCCAGCGTCATGCATATTTTATTAACATGACCTCTTTTGAGTGTTACAGTACACTTCACTGGCAAATCTGTTGTGAAGTCTTCCCAATACTAGTGTCTGCAGCATCTACTCCATATCCAACAACAGAATGCAGCACAATGTTGCCAGTTCCCACAGCCTACACTTGTTTTAAACTGGAATTATAAGCAAGTGGTTTAATAAGAAGAGTTTCACCTTAGGACTGTGAAGATACAGTAAAAGTTGCTTGTGCTGATGCTTTGTAGACACTTATTGCCAAAAGAATTTGAAGGCCTTATTGCGTAATACACTTTAAATAGAATTTTGAAGTGCCAAGATCTAGACGAGCAGCATTCCAGTGAGGCTGTTATTGAGAAGAAACATGTAGTAAAATAAATAAATAAAAGGTTGCAGCATAATGACTGACCCACTGGGGAAATCCATGAGTCCCCAAGTGCCACACCAGCAAAGCTGCACTTCACTGACCCTTGTCCTATGGCCTGTACAGAGAAGAGACACAAGCTAAACACGTTAAGAGTTATATCACATGGTGTTGACCGCCGATTATTTTAATCTCAATGAGAAACTGCATACTAAAAAAGGTCATTGATATTTTGAAAAAGCTGGCGTTGGAGGTCTGTATTCTCCAATTTCTTTAAATGGGACCCACGAACATCCATCCACCTAATTACAACCAGAAGTGTCAGAACCCCCAATCTAGTTATTGTCATCGGCTTGCAGTTGATGGAACAATTTGCGTACTTATGACCTTTTGTAATTCTTTAAGTAATAAGCAGTTGGCTACTGGAGCTTTATGTCCATACTGTAATTGTAGCCCAGCCTCTGTTGACTATAATTACACCAGAGGAAACACGAGTAAGTAATATAAGCCGTAACATTGAAGTTTATTTCCTTTACTACTCCAGAAAAACTTGCTGACTTGCAAGCAAGCCATGAAATTCTTCTGTAGGTCATGCGTTTGTCACGTGTCGGGCCTTTCCACATGGCCCTGAAGGGGATGTTGTAAAGGGAAGTACAGTCTGCGGTCTCACCCAGGAAGCAGTGAACTCACCTTGGTGAGTTCCAAGGAGATAGCAGCTGCCATCTTCCCTCCATATGACTCAGAGAAGATATAGAAGGGGACGCTCTGCAGAGGAGAAAACACTTCAGATGCATCATTGGCATGTATAGGAGACTGTACAAGAAATAAATTTAAAAAAAACTGTACGTAGCTTGTGTTGACAGAACAGAGTTTCTTATGCAAATGTTATTACTGTTTGTCTTTTAATTAGTCCTATCACATAAGTGAGGCACGGTGGTATAGGCCACCTATAGAAAACAATACAATAAAAAGCCTAAAAACAACAAAGGAGAATGTGTCCATAAGAATATGTGCTGACAATTTCTGATTGGAGTGTAGCAAAGTCTGCTGGCCTAGATTTACCATGCTGATGTCTGTGAAGTGAGCTTCCTGTGCAGGAAGTACATGACTTTGTCATCAAAACATTTTATCATTATGTTTTCACTTTCATACTTATAACCATTTGATGTGTTCATTTATGAGTTTTATAAGCCTTTACCAATATAATCATGTATTCACATATACACAATTATTTTATGTTCTCATACATTATTATCTTGAAAGTCACTGGTCAAAGTCCCTTTTTTGACAGCCAGTGATAAATTGGAGTCTAAGATATCTGACTAAGTTGAGGTTTGCTAAGAATCTAACTGCAATCAGATATAGACCCTAAGATAGATCATACAGTGGACCTCGATGAAGCAGAGCTGGCGTCTTGCACGACCAAATGATGGCCAGATAAAGATCTATTAATATCTATTTAACAAAAATTGGGGTAAAACGGATGAGATAACATCTTTAGTGTCGCTTCTCCGTCACTGGACCACTCTTAGATATCCATGTAAAACAAAATCTTACATCATGTAGTTCAGTGAACCAAATTTTTCGGTCATTTTTTTTTTACTTTGCATTTTAAAAAGAAAACAAATTAGGTAAAGTTTCACTTCCCTTTTGTACACACACGTTGTCCTAATATTGCAAAATTAACTACTTTCCTGAAATTTCTTTAAACATGTTCAATTTGTAAGTTTTGTTTTTTTACAGTTATCATGAGATGAGCGATTCAAAAATGTTTGCGTGTCCTAATCTGTCCGACAGATCGATGATGGATTAAGTCACCAACTTTAGTCCAACCAAAAATGGCCATTTTGATACGTTGGGGCAACTCAGTCAGCATGTTTGGAACATTAAAACTCTTGAGCGTTGACACTTTTAGTGCACAAGCACCGTCGCACCTACCAATAAGATGCCTGCGAACCCAACAAAATAAATAAAGTGTTGATCAGGACTCGGGACACAATATCATGCCTCAGTGAAGCAAACTGGGCTGTTGCGAGCGCCCAGCTGGCGTACCTGGAACTCGGCCCTCTCTGTGAAGAAGTCTTTGAGCAGCACCAGCATATCGGAGGCCACCGTGGCCACATCGGTGGCATAGCCATCTGGCCTGTCAGTGTAGCTGAAGCCGGTGCCCACGGGGTTGTCTACAAACAACAAGCTGGCTGCCTGGACCTGAAAGAGCCAACACACACAAATATATCAGCACGTTAACCTGAATTTCAACAGAGTTTATTTTAAACATTAGAAGACCATACAAAAGGGATGGTCTACTGGACGGACACAGTCCCAACCTCTTGATATTACCAGATTTGGGTCTGCGGTGCTCCAAAAGAGCAGTTTCCTGGTCACTAAACTGCACAAAATGCCAATACCTTTAAATCCTTAAAGGCAACCATCTTACCCAGCTCGTCTTTCTGGGCTCTTGGTCCCTGTTCAACGGTCCAATCTCCTCAAAGTTCCCAAAGCCACTTCCCGATCCTCCTGGTCCACCCTAAAGATACAAACATCACGTTCCAACATTAAGAGCAGAAGTGCCATTTAATACAGGAGATATTACTTCAGAGATGATCTGTCTGCTAACAAATGTAGGTCTGTGTGTATTGGAGAAATGCAATACTCTCCACAGCAATTTGATTTATTTACACAAATATGGTGGTTTCATAAAAAAAAAACCCACTCTTGCAGGGTTGAGCCTCCCGCAGTTTAAAAATAAAAATCATGCCTCATCAGGTTGTTTTCCATTTCTGCAGTTGAAAATAGAAGCATCACTGGCGTTAGTCACACCACCAGATGCGTTTAGCCAGCCATCTGGTGATTTGAACCAGCGACCATCCAGTCGTCTCCCAGCTCGTTCAGAAACAGACCCCCCATCAGTGATTTAACTTACTTGCTACAAATGCTGTGTGGCTCAGTGCCCGCCATCGTTTCGTTCAAGGCGAGACACGGCATTTCTGACTTCTCCTGCCTTTCTGGCAGCCACTGATCTACTTATTTTTCACATTTCTATGTTGTGAAGATGGAAGATTGTGAAGACCTGCTGCAGTTGCAGGTTTGAGTGTCGCACTTCCATGAAGTCGGGAATCGCGTAACAAATGGACAAAAAGGTCCAGATCAAGGCAGCAGAAGCCGAGATATGAGACACAATTTTATGGAAGCCTCCCCTCAAACCCCACGCCCCTGGTTTGTAACACAGGCTTCATTATAAATGTGTCGCCCCCCCCCAATGATGATGAGGAGACACAATCAGGGTTATTGACTCAAACCAACAACGGGTGTCCACGGCTGAGCAGCACCATGTGACCAATAAACTGATCACGTAAGGGTCTGCCTCTGCAAACCTGGGGTGTCCTATAGATAAAAAACAGATATGCTTTGGTCCCGGTACGGGCTGTGTGGTGTGTTAAAATCGGCCAGGAGGGATAAGCGGACCTGTGGGTGTCCTTACCTGCAGCCACATGACCAGAGGCCGGTCCTTGTACTGTGCAGACTGGCCGTCGGCGTAGTACAGCCACCAGAACATGTGGGCCCCGTCTCTCACGTCCACGTAGCCCCAGGCTTCTTTGCCCGCCAGTGGGCTGGGGAGCCCTGCACAAGAGTCAGTTACCTTGGTACCCAGCCGCTTACGGGCCAACAGTCTACCACAATCAACAGCATTAAACCGGCGTTGCTTTCGTTTCGCAGACAGCTGAATTAAGGCACGGCGGGATACGTCGCGTCTGGCTGGGAGACGTCGCAAAAAGCACAACATACAGATGATAAATACACCAAACCTTTAGTGACGACGGCGGCGAGTAAACAGAGCGCAGCGCAGGCCGCTGCTGGCCGACCCATCGTTGAAGCGGGAGCTGGTGGACGAGCAGCTCTGCTCTCTACGGCTTTATGGCGACAAGAAGTCACATGACCACACCCAGCAGTCAGCTGACTGACGTGTACCCCCGCCCCTCCCCCCACCGTGCACTGTTTCTAACTGTACTTTTATGGAGTGATAAGAGTGCCACAAAAAAAACAAATATGTGTGGCAATAAATGTGGACATATAAAGAGAAATAAATAAAAGAATACACGTATATAATGACAAATAAAATATAAATTATCCCTTGATTTTTCCTTTTGCTTTTCCCTTACAGAGCCAAGCTGTCAATCAAAGGGCTTTGGGCGGGCCTTCATGTCCAGGCTGAGTACTCGGTTCATGCACACATGAATCCTGCCTTGGCAGGAGCTTTTTAGCAGGACAACAGGGAATAGATGGGCCACAAGGGCTGGAAGCTAACAGCCGTAAAAGGAAAGAAAGTGGTTTGAATCTGGGAAGGAAGAAGCCATTGCAATGTGTGGGAATAGAAAAAGGAAAGCGATGTGGGAATAGCAAAGGCAAAACAATTAAGGGATCATTTATATTTTATTTGTCATTATAAATATTTATTTTTATTTATTTCTCTTTATATTTCCACATTTATTGTCTTATTCTTTTACATATTTTTTTTTGTGGCACTCCTATCCCTCCATCTGTATATACTCTTATCTCTTGAATAAATCAAAACGTGGGAAATATTTATTTTTTTCTCTCTCTCTATGGCCACTGTAGGGGATCAGTAAGTATTTTATGTGTCAGGAAAGGGGAAAAAATTGCTGAAATATGATGTACAAAGAAATATATATAATAGAAAAGATACATTTAGATTTGGGGACTCTGTGGTTGTCCCGAATCATCTGCCGTTCAGTGATGCCTGGGATCGGACAGTAGCCTGACCCCTGTTCCTCACGCTTTCTGTTCAATGTCCAAGTTTATGTACATACTACAATTTTACCAGGCCACAGATTTGAAGCAAGGTAGTTTCACACCAGTCCAGTGCATCACACCCAGTCAATTTGAGGGGACACTTACCTGCCCCGTTGAACATTTGAGATTCAATGACTTTGGAATATACTTAGATTTTACTTCTGGAAGTGTTTGTTGCAGGCAATGCTAAAAACAAGAGCTCATGGGTTCTGCCACTTGATTTCCTCTCATTTTAGTAAAACAGTAAGGAATATTTTTTAAGGGAGAGGGTAAAAAGTCTGCTTAGTTACATTTAATGCCGAGCAAATCACATAGGGGTTGACAATTTTTGGTGTCGCCTGCTAAAATCTCACATTCCGGATTTTCTCCCCAAGCTGTAGTTTCCCAAAAAAGACATTTTAACAACTGAGAGCGTTCTAATGAACTACAATGTCAGTGATTCATTGCACTCAGCATGCTGTAGCAGTCTTTGCTCCTTCCTTTGAGAACCTTAGCTTATCATAATAACTGCCTCCGTGCCAACAGAGGGCGGTGCTGGGAAAGACTTGGCTCTAGAGAGGGCGCTGCATCTCCGACGTCAGGTTAAACATGGGTCCTTCAAAATAAAAGCCCGAAAGGACAAAATACATTCAAATTATTTAAGTAATCAAAACCGTTGCCCTTAGATTAAAAAATGTACTATTTTATAAGTATATGTATTACAAAAGTGAACAATTGAATTAATATGTAATCTATAGAGGCCCTGGAATTTATAAGACTACTTCACAACATGTTAGAACGGTCTATCGTGATATTTCAGCAAACACTGGAATCTAAATTTGAGGTATTAAAGTAAAAATAATATCTTTTACATAGTGTGTTGAGCGGCATGGAAAGATGGCTTTTACAGAGTGTGCTTTTTACAATAGCCTGTCAAAAGTTGCAACTAAAGGCTTCATTGTTGTTGATCGGTTATTTCCCAAAAGATCCGCTGCGAGCCAGATTGTGGTTCAGTCCACAGCTTCACAGATCCTACGGCTGGACGGGGTCTGGCACTCTTATTCTGAAAACGCCGAGCGGGAAATACTCTCCCTGCTGCCGGCGGAACACGAGCGACCACGGTGCGCGTGCGGTGGCACGTCATGGCTGCTCACAGCAACAAGTTTATCCGCGTGCGCCTGCACTTTGACTACCCCCCGCCGGCTGTCGTCGATTGCCGCATGTGCTGGCTGCTCGTGGACTTGAACAAGTGTCGCGTGGTGGCGGATCTGGAGAGCGTCGTCAGGGAGAAGTTTGAGTTCAGCCGCGGGAGCATCCTCAACCTCTTCGTAGAGGACTGCTACCTGCCGCACACGGAGAGCATCTACGTGGTGCGGGACAACGACAGCGTCAGGTGCGTGTAGCCTTCTCTGCGCCCGTGGCTAACAGTTAGCCTGTGGCGTGGCGTGGCGTGGCGTGGCGTGGCGTGGATGGCGCTGTGTGCTGCTCCGGCCTCCTCCTTTCTATTTGAACCTGGCGCCGCCCAGCTGTGGGCATCCCGCCGGGTTGAGGAACGATAATAACATTTGCTAAACACAAATGCCGAAATACCAACAGCGCTGGGTTATATAAAGCTGGTATAAGGTACCGGTGTCAAAAAGGTAGTCTTAAGACCTTTTTTTTATTTTAGTCAACAATAGATGTTAACGTGGTGCAAATTCCTCCAGTAAAGTTCACTTTACCCCTGAAACTGTTTTTTTTATATATATAATGGACAGTTACTTTTAAGAATAGTTCTACCACAGCCTTATAAATAAATATACAGAGGCTATATCAACACAGAGCTACTGATAGTTTAAGGCTGGCAGAGATCATTTATTGATCGAAACACCTGTATACACACAGGAATATAAGAATAGGAGCACACAGACAGCCAGTGAAGTGATGGTCTAACTCCCAGAGCTATTACAGACAGCTGCCACGACGATGTGCTAAACAGAGGAAATGGCGAGGTGATTAATATTAAAGACAAAGATATAAACAAATACAAAAACTTCAACTTGACGCAGGATCTGTTGGTGTGACGTGTCCAGCTGGCGATTTTGAAACTTAAGTCTGGTGCTTGGGTTTAATTTGTAAAGCTCTGCGACTTAAAGGTCTGGGAAAAGCTAAGTCAACCTCGAGTTGGGATTTCCTTTTGTCAAATACCATGTTGACGCTCATCTCTGATATTAATATATTTTTATCTGCATCTGGGCAAGTTGACAAACTACTGAAAGTGTTCATGTTTGTTCTTCATTTGCCAGGGTGAAGGTGGACTGCCTGGCTCAGGTGAACGGGCACGGCAGCCATCCAGAGCCGGCAAGTGAAAACTGCAGAAAGAGACGGAGACCCACAGAGGAGGCCGGGCCAGGAGAGCCTGGGGTGGGTGTGGAACTGAAGAAGAAGAGGAAAAAAAGGAGCAAGGAGAGCCTGGAGAGGGATGCCAAGCAGGCTCCGGGCGATGAGAGGAATACGAAATTGCAAGGAAAGCGCACAGAGAAGAAGAAAAAGAAGTTGGCAGAGGACGCTGCTGTCACGCCCAAACCAGCTGCTTCTACCAAAAAAATCCCAGCTAGTATAGACGAGCCGGTTAAAAGCACCAAGAAGTCGCCAGCGGCACAAGCGAAAACGCCCAGTGTCCCCTCTTCAGATTCCAGTAGCAGCAGTAGCGAGGAGGATGAAGCGCGTAAAAAAACAGCGGCCCAAAAACCAGCCCGCAAAACACCCTCCTCCACCCTTGCTGCTTCCAAGGTGCCCCCACCCACCAAACCCACCAAACCCACCCTGACAAAACCACACCCTCCTTCATCATCCTCTTCAGTCTCCTCCTCTGACGAGGCCACCAGTGTAAAAAACCTGCCAAAAAACAAACCCATCACCTCCACAACCCCCAAAGGAGGAATGAGTGCTAACAGCTCAAAGTCTCAGCAGGCTCCTCCTGCCCTGCAGTCCACAAACTGTTCACGGGAACAGGCTGCAAGTGTAACGCTGCCGCCTCGTGACTCAGACAGTGAAGAGGAGATCAAGCTGGTTATCCGAAAACCAATGCAGCAGCCAGGCTGTGGGGTGGGTAGGGAGTCGTTTTGGGGTGGCCGCGGCCGGGGAAAACCCAGGCGTGGTGGTCCTCCTGGAGACTGGGGAAGGGGTGACGCTAGAGGGGGCATCGGAGGGCAGAGCGACAGCTGTGAGTTCAGCTACAATGGAGCCATGGAGCCATCCTACCAGACAGATTCGCTGACCAACACGTCGGTGGTCCTCCAGGTCTGTTGGGACGTGTCTTCACCTATATGTCTTCTCTGATTCATAGAATTTCAGAACTTGAAATTAGTGTAGTTACTGTAGATACTATAATTTTGACTTCAATAGCAATTCTCCATTCTGTATTTAAAGTTGCAATAATTGATATCTGATGCTAATAGTTTCCTTAAGATTAAGGTGCTCTGTGTCTCCCGTATGAAGAAACTTACCATGGAATAAAATGAAACTGAGACTAGTCTGGATAGATGTATGAACTGACTGGTTCCTAAGCGCAAACCCCCTTAGTGCCTACGCTTGGGTCTTTGATTTCAGACAGTTAAACAAAAGCTTATCTTGCGAGGCAGCGAGATTTGCGAAATCGCATGAGAATCCATCTTGTCAGGCCCTGTTATGCAATTGTGGTTCAGACCAATCAGTGTCCTATGAGGAAGTACTGGCAGCTACGGGAGTGGTTTAGGTGTGATGGCTGTGACCTTTCGTCCAAAAACAACAAGAGGTTGGCGTAGATGCTGCTAGAGCATCAGATGTATCAGAAGTGGATAGTACATGGAAAAGATGTTTCACTCGTCTCCCGACTGGCTTCCACAAGACGCATACTATGTCATATGGTTTGTTGATCTGATTAGTTGAATTTAGGTGCCGACCTTTTTCAAAACAGTTTCCAAGGACGTCTCCTCAGTTTGCACGTCAGGTTAGACGAAAGCAGGTTTCTCATTTCTGTTCGAACTGACAAGTGTGCAGGTTTTATCAGCTGTGGCCAGCTAGCTAATTCAGCAAGTTTGCTCCATGAGTTGGTTGAAAACGTGGCCTCCGGCTTAGTTTTGAATGTTCCCAGGTGACTTGTTTTTAAAATGCGAACCCTGTAAAAGGAGCTTAAATATGCACCTAATGGTTACATACATGTTGTTGTGCTAAAAGGGTGAGACTAAACTGTAAACTTCTCCAAATCCAGGGAAGAACAGGACAGAGCTGCTAATGTTACCTTTAACTCTAGCTCCCAGCGCCACAATGGTGAAATATATAATATAATATAATGTACACAGTATACAAGCTAGCTGTTAACAGGGATTTTTTTACGTAACCGTAACCCCACAAAATTATGACGTCTTCGTCTTGGATGTAACTCTGGGTTAGGTTATCTAGTTAGCGGGACAAGCTAACGTTTGCAGCTTACGCTCAGGCAGACAAATGTACTGTTTAATCCATTTCTTGGACATTTCTTGGAAGGCTAAGAAGACACCACCCTCCAAACGGGCCTGCCGTGCCTAGTAACAGTTGCTAAGGTACGATTGGACAAGCGCTGTCCAGGGGAGGGGTTTAGTAAACAGTCAATTACTTTAATAGAATCTGAGAATGGTGTTTACGTAAATCTGGCCTTGGTCACATTGCCATCTTATTGGTAGTACAGTCACATCTGTTGTGCACATGTAAACATGGTTGTTGTATTACCTGCTCATTATGAAATACTGTGTATGAAAAGGCATTAATAATTTCTTGTGTTCTTGTAGAACGGAGCAGAAAGTGCTCCGAAAATGGACTACAACTCTATGCCCCTGCTGGCGGCCCCTCCACAGATGGGGCAGAAGATTGCCTTCAAGGTAGGCCTGGTGTAGTCTCATCTGCTCTGTTATCGACGCTGCATGTCTACCTGCTAACCTGTTTGGCTTTGTAGCCCCGCTTTCACTGTTTAGTTTGGAATAAAAATGGTCAAATGCACTCTTATTTCCCACAAAGCCTCCGGGAGAAGCGCTTTTCAATCATAAAGGGGCAAATGAAAAAACTGTAGCACGAGTTCTCCCAGAACAACACCAGATACTTGTGTAACTGCCCTTTAAAGAGGTGCCCTTAATATTAAATGAAGAAACAAACAGAGGAGCCTGATGGCTTTGCACTCACAAAGCAACCTGTAGAAGTTTAAACAAAGTATGAAAAGAGTTCCAAAGTGAGAACCAGAGAAATCTTAATAGCTTACAGAGTTAATGAAAATTGTTGAGTCCAACTTAGAAAGGCCTGATAAAGTCAATCCAACTTCTGATCAATCACAGAGATCTAGGCTGGTTTCCTGACATTTTGCTGAAGGAATTTGGGATTTCTGATTGTTTTTCTTAAAAAGTGGAAGGTACTTACACCTCCAGTAGAGCTAAATGACCAAATGAATTACAAATTTGCTTGTTTAAATAATTTTCAAGCAAAAATGTGGAACATTCACTGGTTTCAGTTTTTCCTGTTTGAGAATTTGGTGCTTTTCTTTGTTTTTATATGAAATTTTAAACAGCCTGTTGGACTAAAAAAGACATTTTAAACATTTTATAGACTTGACATTTTGAGACTAAATCAATTTCAATGCAACCGCTGCAAAGGTACAAGTACATATTTTCAAAAAACTGAACTAATTGCCCTGTTAGCAACCAAGCTAACATTTAGCAAGCTCGTCCCTCTTTGCCTTTCCTCTCTTTTGGTATTGATCTCATGCCCAGTCCTGAGAACAAAACGCCAGGGGAGAATAAACGGCACAGTGCAGAGGACATAGACGATCTCGAAGTTGCGACTAACTAGCACTAGCATTTTCACGGCTGCCTAGCATGTTAACAGATAGCTCGGCAGCTACAGTAGCTCACCAACAATGCTGGTGAGTTTGGAGTTGCTTTTAATGCTGTTTTAAGGTGAATTGTTATTTCCACATCTAATGTAATTACAGGCAGTAATCGAGCATATTTATTGTTTTTTACCTCTCTTCCATGAGCAGATCTGCCACCAATAAATGAACAACAGTAGTATTAAATCATCATTATCAGTGCATGATCTTTTGTGAAAGTAAGAGACTGAATTTGGTAAGCCTAAATTCCTAATTCTGTGTGTGTGTGTGTGTGTGTGTGTGTGTGTGTGTGTGTGTTCACAGTTGCTGGAGCTAACTGAGAACTATACACCAGAGGTATCAGACTATAGGGTGAGTGTGTAATCATTTCTGCTGCAGTAATCTAAAATGTCAGCCACAGCTTAGACTATTGATCTCATGTTACTGGGAAGGAGTTTGGAGAGAGCGTCGTAATGGAGTCTTAACTAACAACCACATTGCTGTAACTTTTTACTCATTTTTTTTTTTTTATTTAGGAGGGAAAGATTGTGAGCTTTGACCCAACCACCAACCAGATTGAGCTGGAACTACTTAATGCCTTTCAAGGTCGGGATCATTTCACCACTGACACATACAATGTTAATCACATTTTAACATGCCTAGGTAAAAAGTTAATATATCAACATGCAAAAGATTGGTTTTCCTTCCAAAACTGGGTCAGATCACTGTGGTGGAATCACGGGTATTGATAAATGACACTGTAAGGCCTATTATGGTTATTGTAGACACTTTCTGAGCAGAAGTCATGGACTTTTAAATGTACATTTTTAAAATTTAAATGTACATAGCAGGAACAGAGCAGATTTTTCCGTATTTTCCAACATGTTCCACACATTTGTGATTACTCATAACTCGCTGCTTCTCCCTCAGCTCCTGTTGAGCCTGGCAAGTTTGACCTGGTCTACCAGAACCCGGATGGCTCGGAGAGAGTGGAGTATGCAGTATCCAGAGGCTCTCGGGTAAGCCTTGGCATACAGCTACTATTTTACTAATAATCTCATCAACAGCATTCCTTAAAGAAATAGTTTACGGGAAGTACACTCATTTGCTTTCCGTCCATGAGTGAGATGAAAGGGTCGATATCAACCTTAAGTACTGTGCTTCCTATAACAACTAGACTCCCAAGAAGCTTCCCTCTACTTTCAATTACTCCTCCAAACAGGACAACGTGGGGGACTGACTGACTATAACGGCTGCATATTGCAGAAAATAACAGTTGTTGTCATTTTGGAGCCATTTTCTGTATTGTATCCCATAATATCCACACCAATCTTAGTGTAATCACAATTAGAGCAACGTCTTCACTTTCCTCCCACAGGTGACAGAAAGATGGGACTCCCTGCTGGAACCAAGGCTGATCATTTAAATTTGACCAAACACTGACTTTGCACATCCCCCCCCCAGTTTGGCAAGATGGATTTGACTTCAAGGATCCTACCACTTGTACTCCAGCGCCCAAGTTAATCTCGGAGTCACTTCTTTACATTGAAGATGATAGCTAAGGGATATAAGGGTTGATTTATTTCCTATTTTCTGTGCTTTTAAATGAGTCATCACTTTGCACAAAGGAGCTACTGTGTAACAAAGTACAGGTGAAAAATTGTGTGACTGTTGCATTTATAATGGGGTTTGGATATCAAATGCATTTATTTTTACTATGAAGGTAGAATGATTGCCAGGACTGGCACATAATGGTTTTATGTTTTGTACAGTGGTGTGACTGTGGATATCCGTCTTGTATAAACATTTTTTTCTAATAAAACACTGCATCTTCTGCTTTGACTAAAGGGTAGATGTCTGTTGTATTATTATTGAAAAAAAGGGTGAAATGCTATAAATAGAAAATAGTGATAGTAGGTCAGAATTACGATACTAACTCATGTAAGTTCAAGTTTTATAGAGAGTCAAAATAATGAGAAGTCAAGGTTTCTGAATGTCTGAGCATGCAACACAAAAGCAAAATGGTTTTTCATTATTTAACTTAATTAAAGATCTTTCTTGAGCTGTCTCACCACCATAGTCTGTTTATTTGAAATCTTTTTGCACTTGTAAGTACCATGTCCATCTTCTTTCCGCATTGCACTGTGGGAGAAAAATGTGCATCAACAGGAAACTCAGAAATCAAGCATTTTTCTTACTATGCGTTCTGACAGCTTTGCGTAAACTTAACATTGCTGCTTTTCCACTGTGACATGCAACATAGGCCAAACTGGCTTATGAAGTATGGAATTTATCCTTTTATGTCATTTTGATACAGTAAGTCATTTTGACTCAATGTGTAGAGAACAGTGTTTTAGTGTTGAGGTAGTTTAGCAGTAGTACAAGCAAACTGGCAGCTGCAGAAATAACTTTGCAAACATTGCTTTCTTTAGCCACCATAATAATCCACCGGTCATACCAGACCAAGTATAGCTGGAGTGACAAATCCCCTGACCATTGAACTGAACAAAGGTGTGCTGTATTGCATATGAATGCAACTTTTCATTGATAAGAAGTGACATACCTTCATAGTCTTGATTGATTTTTTTATTTTTATGTCATTCCTACCATTTCGTCGTTTTGTATTTAATTCTTTTTTGTTTTTTGGGGGTGGCCTTCCATACTGTTTTGCACGTTTATGTCATTCCGTGGTTTTCAGCTCAGCTGGGGGGGAAGAGACCGCTTTAACGAAGCAGCTGAAAGGGCATTCTAGGTCATGGCATCAGCTGTTCAGCGTGCCATTTTATTTGGGTGAAAAGCAGCACACCTGGATCATTAATCAGCAGCTGGCCCGTGACGTCGCGACGCCTCGCGTTCAACTCGTGAATCATCGCCCTTTTCCGTAACTTCTCGCGCGTCTTTCGCGAGAGGCGCTTACGTAACGTCAGCAGCGGCCGCGCCAGTCGGTCCGCCGGGAGCCGAGGACGGGAGCGATGATGGCGACCGGCGAGCCGATTCTTTAACGGACGAAACGGGAAAAAAAAATAAAACCCCCCACCTTCCTCCGACGAAGCCAGCTCCGCGATGGACGGACATGCTTTTCCCGAGCAAGAGCAGCTGTTGCAGTTTCTGAGGAGGCTGAAGGAGGTTTTCGACGTGTGTGACGAGGATGCTGACGGCTTCATCCGGGTGGAGCACTTGGTGGACCTCGGTCTTCAGTTCGGTCAAGGAGACGAGGTGAGAGGCTGGGGAGGGCTGGGCGTCGCGCAGGCGGCCCCTTTACACGCGTGTTGTGTATTTATCAGCGCGCCGTTCACAAAGACATTTCATAACAAGTGGCGGCTGGTCGACCTTCGGAGCCCCGGACGACAACAGGCGACCTGTCCTACGGTTTTAAATGTCAGAGGCTTTTCTGCGTTTTGCGTGTTACTGAAACTACTTCTAGCTTACTGGCTCTAGAAAAGCCACGAAGAAGTACGGGGGGCTAACAGGTGCCCATCAGGCTAACAAACTACAGAACATCATTTTTGAATGAACTTGGGACAAACAACACGGTTACTGGCATTAACTTCTTGAAGCAAGAGATATTCCTATTATATATTTGACTCTGGCTTATGCTTTGCAGTGTTACAGGTTCAGCGGGTCAAATAATAGCTATATTGTGACACCAAACTGTACTTGCAGCACATCTACAGTCCAGTTTATTGCAGAAATAAATCTCAGTGGCCTAAAACATAAGTGATTGGTTATTGGTGTTGGCTCTTCATAGTCTATAAGAGCAATCTACACATTTTCCCACCTATATATATCAATATTACACAGATTATACCACGCATATACAGTGGCGTCTATCACTTTTATATCTACGGTCGTATTAGGCCATTGTGGGCAATTTTTCAAATCAATAAACGAAGAATTAATAGTAATTTATTTTGATATGATTTTTGCATAGTTTGATGATGTAGTCTAATTTGTCAGGTGTGTAATTCACTCGCTTACCTGGAAACAAACATTCCTGTCTGGTTATGTTGTCAACACACAGATTCTCGATTGATTTTATCGAGAAAATGTGCTGAAATCTCACACGATGAAGCGTTACAGTTGTGTTTCAACGATCTCGAGAGTGATGCAAAGGCCTCAAGCTGATTTCTCACTGGTTTGTCATAGTTATTTCAGACCTCATGCAATGAGCTGAAGACACTTCACATTCCTGCCCGTGACCCCGTGAGCTGGCCAGGCACCAGCCATAGAATCGGTACAATACTGGACTGTAGTTTGGAGAACCTAACGTTGCAGAAAAAGTGTGTAGCCCAAGTAGTTCTTCATTTAGGGCCGTGGTTCCCAGCATCATTTTGCTTGCGACCACTCAATATGAAGCAGTATCCTCGTGTTGCAGGCTTCATGTTTATATGTTCATGTATTTCACGTTCTAAACAGTTCAGCCAAAGCGTGATTTTCTCTTCTCAAATTGGTTCACTTGGATGCCTGACGAGAGCAAACTCTATCTGACTCCTCAGTGTTTCACCAGAGAATAACCAGCATTTTGTGTAGCAGAATGTAATCTTTTACTTATTACCTACCTGGGTCATCATCTTGTGACGCAGTTCGATTAATCTAGCAACATCTTGGGGGGGTCCAGACTCCTGTTTGGGAACCATTGATTTTAAGTGTCTATCTGCAGGATGTGCAGTTCTCTAGACGCAACATCAGTGCTGATGCAGCAACCCAAGTTGGACCGCTCACCTTTGATTGAATGCCACTTTGTTGGCTTCAGCACCAGCAGCACAAGTGTCCTGATGCTGAACCTGGGGCACAGCATCATTTTAGCGTCTTAATGTTAAGCACGCAGTTGATAAAGTCGATTGTGCACAGGGTGTAATGTTTAGCGCAGGTGCAGTGAGGTGGGAGCAACTGAAAACATGTAATGGGTGCACATTAGCTCCAAAGGGACTCCAGAAATCTAATTGATGTGTCTGATGTGCCCTTTTGGGGCTGGCAGTTCTGGCAGGGGTAGACCATAGACTGCATGGATGGATGACATGACGGCTCCCCAAAAGTGAAGCCGAAACATCTGGATCGCCCCCTGGTGGCTGGCTGCAATACAGATCATAAACGCCGCCCCCTCCATGTTAGTGGATGGAACACGAGCCCATTATTTGATTCTATAATAAGGGTGTGTGACGTCATGATTGGCAACTTGTGGTATGCTCACCATTGGCTCAGGCAGGTGTATGGGGGGGTCCTCGATACCACCGATCACTACTGCGCAGACTGGCTTCAAATGACGTCGCCAGCGTAAGATGACGAAGATGGCAGCTCCTGTATCCGGGATACTTTGGCTTCATTTGTGTAAAGTGGGAGGAAGTGGAGAGGAGTCGTCCATCTTTACTGTCTGTACAACCTATGGGGTGCAGCAGCTAGTGCCTGCCTTAGGTTCAGTACCATGGAGAGTGCACTGCCAGTCCCAAGGTTCTGCACCCACCAGCAGTGCCAGGCCTCTCTCTGGTACTGAACCTGGGGCTAGCAGCAGGGGTGCTCTTGATTCCTCATTCGATTGCGTACCCCATGATTCTGCAGCTTGCTATCCCATCATACTAGCTGGAAGACCACCTGGAAGAATTGGAAATTAATCTTAAAAATAGGCATTGGGAAAATATAAATAAATAATGTAAAGCATATGTTGTAGCACCTTTTTTGTAGTTAATTGGCTAAAACATGCAAATCACTACTTTACATAATGGTTTCAGATGAGGGATAGATTAGCTTTTACATTCACGAAGATACCTGTGTGTGTGTGTGTTAGGATAACTGTGTTTGGTCACACCAGGTTATTTGGAGCCTGCTGTGTAAAACATGAGCTAGGAAGACGTGGAAACAAGTGGAGAAATCAGTAGCAGAGGAGGCAGGTTAAATCCTGGATGCGCTGAGTCTTACAGATAAATGATATCTTACAGTGAGAGTAGATTTTCCTTTAAGCTGTCATGGCGGCTGAGCACCCTGAACACATTACTAAAAATAACTCAGTCGTACTAAGACAGAGCTACTTCTTCATCTTCCTCCTCCCTTCTCGCGGCTCCCTCTCATTTCTGTGTTCTTTGTCACCATGGCGATGAGAGCTTCGCGAGGAGTCTATGAGCGGATTGGTCGGTTACTAAGTAATGAAATGATCCGCCTAGCTGCTGAAGACAGCCTATGAGACGGCGCTCACTGCACCAGTCCGGTATTTACCTTCACTTCCTTCTCCAATGACACATCCAGAAACATCAGTTTCTATGGTGATTAGTTCAGTCAGTACGGTACATACAGTTCATACATACAGTATGAAATAACATTTTTATGTTTATCATGGAACCACGCTGCTGTTGCTATACTGCATGCACACATACACACAGGGATTATTACTATTATTAAAGCACATAATGCATTTATTCAAATGGTTATTTCTGTATTTGTTCAGTATTATTTGTACTGGGAAAACATTTTCTGTGTACAGAAACATAATTGTTATTGCCTCAAAACATTAGAGTAGATTTTAGTGTTTAGCGTTTCATCTCACCTTCAGGCAGTCATTGGTTTCATTGTGTAGTAACAGTTAAAAGTCACAGACGTATTTGAGAAGTCTACTCCTGATGCATGGTGTGCTCATGTGTTAACGGCAGACTTCAAAATCTGAGATATGAGTGTTTGCAGCCAAATCTCACTGCATTGAAAGCAGTTCAATCACTGGCCATAGCCAGCACGGGCCACCAATATTATTTAGCCATCACTATTATTTCCTCCCACAAGACTATTACAGGTTTGTTTTAATACCATGTGCCCACTTTTTGGCAGTAAACAAATAATCTAACCTCTGCTGAATTGGGGGGAAAAAAGAAAAGATTTTTGTGCCACCCCAAAATGAACAACGGCAATTAGGTTCCGGCTCCACCGCTGGTTTTAGTGAAGGTCCAACTGAAGCCATTAGTCGATTCATTGAATAATGGATTAGCTGACTGACAGAAAATTAATCAGCAACTGTTTTGATAATTGATTAAGCCATTTTTAAGAACCCCCCCCCCCCAATATTCTCTAGTTCCAGCTTCTCCAATGTGAGGATTATCTTTAGACTTTGGGCTGTTGGGACAAAACAAGACACTTTAGGAGGTGGCAGACATTTGTCACTGTTTGCTGAACAAGCAATACATTGATTAACTGAGAAAATAATTGGCAGATTAATTGACAATGAAAATAATCCTTAGTTGCAGCCCTGCATTAAGGATAGCTAACTGGTATCAAGCGGTGGAGCACGTCCCTGAACTTTAGTATGTGATTGTTGCTGTAGGTGAGATGAGGTCTGATTCTTCTGGTCACCACAGATCCACAATGACACTCCTCTCTTCACTGATATTATACAAGACACTGTAAAACATTATAGCAAACCACTGAAGGACAATAAAACTGAATTTAAATAAAAAACACAACATTTTTGTCAGTTAAAATTAGAGACAGTGAACTCTGTGTAAGAGCTTCAGGTGTATAATGATGTTGTAATTAGAGATTAGCAGACATTGGTTTTTGCCTGTGTGACGTTAAAGAGTCTGTAGGCGTGTGATGCTAAACGGATGACACAGAGCAGTATGAAGTTCACATACAGCATGCTGACATTTGCGTTTAAGCCTGCGTGATGGTGTGACACTGAGCTCTGGGATGTGCGACTGCGTGTGTGAGATTACAATTGTCAGACAGCATGGGGTACAGTAGATGCCGGTGGTTGTTCCACAGTACACACTCTGCTCTCTATAGGTCATTTTGATCTGTTCATCCAGACTCGGCAACCCCTCTCCCACCAGAGCTAATTTCAAGATCGAGTTTGCATCAGATGGAGACGGCGAGACCCCCCCACCCCGATAAGACCTAAGAAATACCCAGAAGGAAGAACTTTGTGTTATCGTTTGTCCCAGTACCTATTTATTTCCCTGAAGTTTTTGAATAAAAGCCCTTTTTGTTTGTCTACCTCTGGCTCTCGGACCCTGGCCTGCCACAAAGTGCAAACATCATGACTCATTTTCGGGCCTCTCTGTTAACAACTGAAATAAAATACTTGTTTGTTTTACTGCACTACTAAAAGCCCCAATTAGCAACTACATCACATCACGGTCAAGTTAACACTTAAATCAAACATATATTCAATTCTGCTATTCGCAGTAATCACATTATTAGTGTGCATGTCAAACCCATTGACTAACACGCATGATTCACTCTCTTCTGTTCTTTCATCCTTTTTCACACCTCCATGCTTCCGTCTATCTTTACCTCCATGTGTAATGTTTATTTTTATGCTGTTCTCCGCTGGCGCTGGTGCTCCTCCTCTTCCTTCGCCCTTTAAAACCTGCTCTGATGCATAGATTTGTTAAGGCAACACTAAAGACCGTCTTTGACCTTCATCACGTCTTTATACATCGTGTAGAGGGGAACTCTGAGAGGACTTGTCCCTCCTCATTTGCTCTCTAAATGAGGACAACTCACAGCTCAGAGAGAACATTTCTCTGGAAAGAGTTTCAGTGAGAGAATCTATTATAACTACAGAAATACGGAGTATATATATATACAGTATGTCGTCACTTGGATTAAAGTGCACTGAGTGGACAATGCGACTTTAACAAAGGAGGAGACCTACAAACAAATTCCATTTTTGAATAAATCTATAATGAGCTGCAGCTCTGGCTGTGATGAGGTTTAACACTGAGTGCAATGTTTAGGGCACTGAATGAAACAATACACATACAATGCAACATTTACTTCCTGCGCACCAATGTCCTTTTATAAGATAGGGTCAGGCAGTCACAATAAGCAACGTCAACAGCAACGTAGCTTGCATTATTGAGCATGTCTTGCAGAAGCTAATATACCGGTAAAGTCCATAAATACTACATAAAGATATTTGTGCACCAAGTTAGCAGTAAAATGAAATGCATGTTCTTATAAATAGATGCTCAAGTTCAAATTCAGTCTTTATTGTCTCACACTGGCATGCAGCAATCCATGAATGTGCACAGGTGCTGCACATTGGGTGCACCATTGCATACATAGCCTGTATGGGTGGTGATTGCCGGTAGTAGCCTGCTATATGAAAACAACTGTATGCTTGCCACAGCCTTGGTCTGTATGATGTTATGAGATGTTATGAGGCTACAGAGCCTTCTGAAAGTGGGTCTGTGCTGGTGTCTCCCCTATCCTCTTACAAAGTAATCGACTTGCCATATTGGTCTATAAAACCAGAGTGTATCTTCATTCTGTGGTCGCTTGTCTTATGAAGGCATGAGCCCCGTATGCATACAAGAAACTGTAGGCCTAAAATAGTTGTGTAAAGAACGAAAAAGACATAAGTCAATACCCTGCTTACGTTCTCGTGTTTGTACCGGCTAATCACCGCATGAAGTTGAGTGTATGTCAGAATGTCGTTTTCGCAAAGTTACAGAAACAGTTGGACGCACACCTTCATATTCAAGTGCGGAGGAAATTAAATTGATGACCTGATGATCGCAATAGGTGATAATCTGGGGAACATGGAAACCATGGCAACCCTTCCAATAGTTGTTAAGATATTTCAGTGAAAACTAAACATGTCAGCCTCATGGTGGAGGGAATCCAAGGGGCCACCAAAGTCAGTAGGAGTCATCGTGTGTATTTCAGTCTGGACCAACTGACTGACTTCTCTCTCTTGCAGGTGAAGAAGTTGACCAGGTACCTGGATCCTAATGCTCATGGGAAGATCAACTTCAAAGACTTTTGCCACGGAGTGTTCGCCATCAAAGGTAAGAAATGTAAAGTAGATGTGAATGATAGAGAGTTAGCTAAATACTGCATTTTATCTGCCCTTCATCTCCCTACTGAGAATGCATAGCGAGCTTTAGAGGTGCTGGTGGGTGAATTTTGTCACCTTTGGACAGAGCCAGGCTAGCTGTTTTCCCCTGTTTCCAGTGTTGATGCTAAGCTAAGCTAACTGGTTGCTGGCTGCTGCTTCACATTTAAATTACAGACATGAGAGTGGTGTCAATCTTCTCATCTAACTCTCTTCAAATCAAGCTAACAAGTGTTTTCCCCAAAATGTCGAATTATTCCCCCTCATAAACCTGCATATTCTGACCTCATTCTTTCAGCCAGTATAAAGTTTTATACGCCGTATGAATCAGGGGAACCTACCCTTTCTTACTGGTGCAGCGTCACCATCATGTATTACCTTTGTGGGAGCATACCATATTTGACATTATAAACATATATAAACGCCCAATGAAAAACAACTCCATAGTCAACTTGGGAATTTTTGTTTTTTAATGTGAAAAGATGTATTTAGGTGTTTTGGAACTCCATGTAAAGTTCAGTGGGTTACAGCCATTTATTGGATATTGTCCTGAGATTCTTCAGTAGACCGTGTGACAATATATGCATTTTGGTGCTGTGTTTATATTTTGGTCAATATCACCTCTGAGAGTGTAAATGCTCCATTCAAATGGCCGCAGAAAGCTGAACATCTCGTGGTTCAGACACAAGAAAGCTTGCCTATCATAAACGGTTACAAAGTTATTTTATGTTTTGAAGAACATGTCTAGTGTAGCATCGAATCTACGCTCGGTCTTAAACCACAGTTAATCTTCCTCCAGCACTTTTCTGAATGGACATAGCCTGTCTCACCTTGAAACACAACAGAGGGAGTGTTTGATAAAGTGAAATCCAGTTTTCTGTGGACAGGGCCAACGGTTTTAATTTATTTTCTTTCTTCCTTCCTTCCTGCCCTCCTCCTGCCAGGTTGTGAGGAGATCTTGAAGATGGCTGTGGGTCCTCGCAGTGTTACCTCCAACCAGCCGTCTGTTACTGACAATGGCTATGTTTACCAGGTACAATCTTTTTCACTCTAATGGTGAAGCTTTGAACCTATTTCTAAGACTTTAAGGTGGATTAATACTCAAGAAGAACGTAGTCATGTCACATGTTGAAAAAGCCAAGTTGTGGTGCATTTTTACCATGACCACCCACGAAGGTGAAGCTAATAACCTTGGAGGGGGGGTGTTTAGTAGTTTATTACTGATGCCTTTTTATTGTTGTACATTCATTTAAAATACAAATTAATGTTACACTGCAATTATGAGACATATTGCATTACATACATTACATTACATTATTGGCTTCCTCCCAATTACACTACAGTCGAGCACAGAGTGATAGAGCAGGCACCGTAGGCTGTGCATTAGACAAGCTTCTCCACCTGTCCCTCTAAACTCCTGTGTAGAGGCTGTTTCCTGCCCTGCTTTCACTTCTTTCTCTTTTTTATTGTTCAATGTTTGTAGTTTGTCAGCATTTAAACGTTAGGACAGATGCAAAGCTTCTTAGCTCCTCCCAACTTCACTTTATCTGGGTGTACAGGCCATTAAGTAAAATGGTGCATGTGTAGGGGTGTTTTCCAGATGGCTCAGTTTACAGGAATATAGCAGAATTTAAAATAATATAGATTTTCATTTAAAGTTGTGTACATGGACTAAGCCACACTGTAAACCAGAGCTGCAACTAACGAATATTTTCATTATCAGTTAATCTGCCCATTATTTTCTTGATTAATCAATTAATCATTTTGTCTATAAAATGTTAGAACATAGTTTAAAATGCCCTGTGTAATATGATATTAGTTGCAATATACTAATATGACATATTTTTCAATTATCAAAATAGTTGCCAATTATTTTCTGTTGATTAAATAATCAGTTAATCGACTAATCATTACAGCTCTACAGTCTGGATAATCTTTTCCGTATTTTTGTACAGGGCAGGTGGTGGGACTCTATGGAAGCCCCTTTCTGCCATGAAAAGACAAACGCCAAAATTATGAGAAGGTGATTTGTTAAGTCAAATGTCAAAATTTGGACATAGTACGTATTTTGACTTACTTAAAATCTCATACGTTTGACTTAGAAAGTCAAAATTCTGACCAGTTCTATTCATTCATCAATTTTCCAGGCTAAGCTAGGTAGTCCAGACATCCTTCTCCCCGCCAGAGAGTTAGAATTTTCAAGTTAGCATGTATTTTTATTTTGTATAATTCCTAAATCTTCAAACATTTTGTCCTGGAGGAAAGTGGGTTGCTTAGAGTCGTCCATACAACTGATTTAGGCATTATGACTTCAGCATGCACAGTAGCATGAATGATATACATACCTATGAATATGCAATAAATCATAAATTGCTTTGTATGCTGTCCGTTGCAATGCATTACTGCTTATGCCCCTGAACAGTTGCTTAGCAACAAGAGAGCGTGAGAGAGACGGAGGTGTGGCTTTGTCCCAGCTGAAGCATCAGCGTGTGTGAGGAATGCTTGCGTCGAAGCGTTCGCCACACTGAGCCTTCTAGCTTTAAGAACACGGTGGATTCCGGTCCTACCTCCACAATAAGGGATGCTGTTTGTTTATTTGGACGACACACTCACATAATGTTGTGACTGGAGAGGAGACACACAACATGCACACTTGATTGGGGAGGTGTGTGAGACAACGTTCTCAGAGAAAAAACTGGTTGTTACGTTGAAAACGAAAAAGAAAACTTAGTACACGTACATACAGAAACAGGGTGACAAGATTTATAATCATGATCAAGTGGCGCTTAATTGAACGTGCTCTTGGATTGTGTGGATCCACGTTGGATTAGTGACTTTGAACTTCTGTGATAGTGTGTGTTTTACATGGCCTTCACCACTATTCTTGGTTTTACAATGGTAACGCTGCTGTACACTAATGCACCTCCCACACAGGCGTTTTCAATTAGTTTGGCTAATTAGACTGTGTGTGTGCGTGTGTGTGCACACTGCGCCTTCCTCACTCTGCTGTTAATTATGCTGCACCTGTCATCGTCGGTATTTATATAAGCAGTTTGGTGTTTGTGGGGTCACACAGGTGTTTTGAGTTAGTCTGCTGATTAAGAGGCCTCTGCCGAGTGGGACGTTGGATGCAGCGATCCTGGGAATTTCTTGAGGTCGCAAACTGTGTCTCCTAACAAAAATATCTCTACCTGGCCCAGGTAGGCAAACGGAGCATTCAGTATCGCAGCTGAGCGTTGAATGCCCTGCAAGGTGATGGCAAAGATTTTAGTTGCGCCACACATGGCTCCTCAGTTAAGGATTTCAAAGCCAAACTAACGTTCATCAGCTTCCACATAGTCAGGATTGACAATATGATTTTCTGAATGCATCTGGTTGTTGTAAAGCATGGGATCTGATTCTGTCGGATACTGTCTTAGCATCTTATTTTTTCAATTCTATCTATGCCGCCTGTGAAATCCACAATTCAGCAAACATTGCAGAAGTAGATGCAAAGTGAAATGCTGTGATTTTACTCGTAACTTTTTCTTGTATTTTTCAGTGTAAGGTCTTTGTCTTAGCTCCAGTTGATGAATGAAAGCTACACAGCGCTACATGAGTGTGTGTGTGTCCACAAAAGGGGGAGGAAAGCGCGCGCATAATTAATGACCCACAGATCTGGGGCACACGACATCCCACTTAGGTTCTGATAAATCAACCCAGGAGGCGGTCTCTCTGCAGTATCACGTATTTAAAGACGGGCCTAATTAAATCACGGACAACTACAGGAAACAACTTTCTTAAAAACACATATTTGAGGTTTAAGTAAGAGCTACTGCAGAGCTGGTTTGACAGAGGTTAGATTTCAGTTCAGATTTCTGTTTAAGGGCAAATTTCTTGAAGTTGTGTAATTGACCTGAGACAGATATGACACTTTTTAAAAAAATGCGTTGTTGACTTCAGAAAGAGGCTTACTGGTTGTTGGCGTCACAGAAATTAAAATCTAGAAGTAATAGTAAGACTTTTAATATTTACATATTATTAATCCTGCTGTAGGTTATAAGGAGAGATAATTATTTATATTGAAAGTATAGATTAATTTCTGTGATGTTCAAGTGCTGCTAGAAAATAAATGGTAAAACAAGCACTGTAGATTTTTCCAGCTTTTAAAAATACTTTCCTCTGCACTGATTAAACTTTTAATCACAAAATGAGACCAATTTTCTGAATTGCTATTTTCTAAGACTAAGGCACATTTTACCAGAGATTTAAGTATATTCTATTAATATATCTATTAAATGCATGTTTGAATTTTTAGTGGTTCTGTTGTCGAGGATTACTCGCAGGTCTTTTGGGAAAAGAATAATGTTCTGTGTGCAGTTTATGGACACATCCTATCTTGTCTAACGAGCACTTGAGTACCCTCATGGCCTTTCCTGCCAGTTGCCCTGTAATTGTGCAGAAGGCACAGATACCCCTTTACCACCAACATGGAACGAGTTCTGGTTTGAGCACTTAACTTTTGACCAAAACTAAATTGGTTCTGAAACCCAAAAGACTTGGTTCTAAAACTAGCAGGTTTTGTGGAACTGTGATATCAGCAGTGGGTGTGTCATATTCTACAGGTTGGAAAGAGAGGATGGAGAAGGCAACAATGGTCTTTGGTCTACTATGATAATAGTCTTATGTATTATCACAGTTGGTCCACAACAAATATCTGTAATAAAAGAGCTGAACTGGTGATCCACCATCTTGCTACTTCTGCTTAATTCAATTGTGCACTGTGCAACGCCCTCCGTTGCGGACACATCCTTGATTACAATGGCTCCACCCAAAACATGTGGAAATGCGGGCTGGCTCGCTAGATGGCACCAAGGTTCAAGAATCCTGAAAGAACTGGTTCAAGAATTTGGAAAGATGGCAAGAGGGTACCTTCAAGATAAAATGTGTTTCCTTTACACTGTGCACAAAACAGCACTGACAGTGGAGTAGAGTGGTCATTTTCAAAAAAATGCAAGTTAAGTTTAAGAAACAGTTTCTAATGACACTCATTGTTTTTCACCAAGGCAGGATGTGCACATTTGTTGACATGCTAATGTTTAATTTTGTTTAAATATGCAGAACAGCGAGGCGAAGCTGGGCCCTCCCATTATCATGTTTACGCGATCCTACCCAGAATGCAGTGTGTACGGTGAGGGTTGTGGTGCTGACGGGGAGTGTGATATGGACAGCAGCGCTGAAAATGGCAACGGCTCCGACTGTTTGGACCCGCCACGGCAAGACAGGTCAGTCAGTCACAGCAATATCTGTGAATGAGCCAATTACTGACTTCATAAATGCGTGTCAGGCACTATATGATGAGTGTGTGCTTGTGTCTGGATCAGTGGTTCCCCAAAAGGAAATGACAATGACAACTGTAAGAGAAGAGGGTACTTTTAAATTAGTCTTAAAGTAACCTTCTTGTGAAATTAGTGCTGTATTTTATCTTATCGTTTAAGGGATTGTCTTTTTAACATTAACCGAGCTTCCTGTACTTCTGCAACCCTAGCCACCTGATTGGCTCTGCGTCTGTCATCTCTGGGGAGGAGCAGTTTGAGGACTATGGTGAGGGGGAGGATGTGGATTTTACTCCCAGCAGTCCTTGCCCTGAAGATGATACCCGCACAACTGGCTTCTCAGACCTGGGATCTTCCCTTCCCTCCAGGTTGGTGGCCAGACTAGAAGCGCACACCATGAAGCACTTTTATTTATTTATTTATTTATTTTTTCTTCAAAGAAACGTCACTTTTAAAATTTTCCTAGTTGGCCTCTTTCTTGGCAGACATTTGACTCGTCACAGATGGAAATGAGTTGTGTCCCTGTTCTATACTGCATTCTGATTCTAAGCATGTTTGAGTGTAGTATTTTCACACTGGGGGGGGAAAAAAACAATCAAATATGCTCAAGAAAGTCGGTCACCAAATATCTTAATTTGAGTATAGTGTTAACACTGTCTTCCCACAATGCACAAAGGAAATGGGATTGTTGCTCAAAGCAGCAAAACATTAAACATATTGCAGATGATAGTAAGGAAGATATTAAAATGCAAAAACGCCAAAGGGCTTTCTGTTGACGAGACCCAAGAGCAGACGGAGGCAAGTGGTAAGTTTGCAAGAAACAACATTTATTGCCAGTAAGACGGAGAGTGAAGAGTAGGAACCAGTCCAGGCAGGTCCGGGGTGGTACTGGCACCGGAGAACACGTTGGAGTTTGGAGGCGGTAAGTGGCCGGTGAGCAGGTAACTTGACATGCCGTTTGCATCGTAGCAGACAGCAAGTTAAGTGCGCAGGCAAAAAAAAACCATGACACTTTCTCATTATACAGTAAGCCAAGTTCTTACTTGCGACTTTGGGAGTTCGAACTCCAAGGAACAAAGGCGCAGTGTGCTTAAGATGCATTTTTTCATAAAAGACATTCCAACACGTGACGGCAGGAAAAGCACAGGTGTAAACAATAAAATTAATGATGGCTGGATTCCATTTAGCTGCTTCAGTTTCAGGGTCCCAGTATTGTGCGTGCTGTGTCACTGTCACGGCTTACTGGGACACAGGCATCGTTAATGTTAAAAACACGTTTTCCTACTATGACGAGTCAAAATAAGTTCAAGCTTAGCCAGGCCTGCACATTCACTCAGTCATTCACTTCTGATCGCCGTTCAATGCAGCCAATTAGATTTCTGTCCGACTTGCTCTGACATCATGCAAACGTAAGCAACCATAACCTCATGAGATCGAGGTGGCTGCAGTTTTTGGAGCCAGTTGCTCTCCACCGTCTGCAAAACTTCAAGGCATGATGGGAGAACTCCTGGCGCTCCCCTGATTTTTAAAAGCGGAGTGGTTTAGATGTTAGATCAACATGACACTTTATAGAAACGTTTACATTTTTGTTCAGTTGGAGAGCTTTTTATATTTTTTTTATTCTGATTTAGCACTTTGAAGGTTATTTTCTGTTAACATAAGTGTTCTGTGACTTGTCAGCTAGAGGCTGATTACATTTAGCTTATTAGTTCAGCAGGAAACGTTTTAATAGTTCTAGTCTACAATATGAATATTATCATGAAGCACAAAATTTTGACATAACAAGTGGGATAAAAGGATTTTTAAAATGACATGTGATGCGCTAAATCTCTGCCAGATCAATAATAAACTGTTTATTTTGACATGTTTCTTTATTTTTAAGCAGGCCCAGCAATTGAGTATGGGAAGCAGATTTTTATATACGGCAGCAAACTGATGTGACGACTGCTTAGTTCATCTAGATTTTCGTGTAAAATAAAAGAGTAATATTGAGGTCGAACCATAAACGTTGTCATGCTGATCAGATAGCCTATGTAGCATTTTAGTAGGTTACCCTGTCATCATTAAAGCCACAAAACAAGCTGAATGGTTTTATAACGTTTATTTAAATGGGGATCGTATCGAACGGGAGTGCTTCTGTGGCTGCCTTGCAGACGGTGAATGCTGTCGGAACCTGTCCGTCTTGCAGCATTGTGTCCCTGCCCCCATGTCTGCTGTCCTCCGCTATACAGACTGGGCCCAGTTTTCTCCAACAAGCCTGATGTCTGCTGTGAAACGGGTCTACAGCGGTGTTCTTGTTGGCATCACCAACTCAATCCGTCTCTGATAACACTTGAACACATATACTGTATACTTGTATTGTGACAAAATTAAGTTAAAGGTTCACTTATTAGTATTTTTTTTTTTTTGGGAGCTTTCAACCACATCTCACGGTTGATGCGGTCCAGATCCAAATGTGAACCTGTAATGTAACTTCACATACAACAGAATCTAATAAACGCCAGACTGCCTCAGTTCATTTTATATACATTTGAAGTGTATAGAATTTTTTTTGTGGCATTTTATTGTCTTTTGATAGTGACAGGTGAAGTGGTAGATGGGGAAACCAGGAGAGAGTGGGGTATGACATGCAGCAGAGATAACTGGCTGGAATTGAACTGGCGACTGTTGCAACCATGTGGTATGCACTGTAACCATGTGGCTACCTAGGCGTGTTTTTAAAAAAAAAATATAAAGCCTCTGTTGATTTTTGCCATTGAAGCAGCAAACGGTCTGAGCTTCACAAAGTGAATTCATGTGCAAGATCTTCATAGTGTTATAATTTGGCCAATCAATTACAGAAGTATTATAATAAAAAGCTCTTCCTGGATCAGCGTAGGCCTTGTCAACCATCTGCATTTAATCTTTCTTGTATTTCTGAATTATTATTATTTTTTTGTATAGTTAAATATCTGATATATGTATTCTTTGTCCTTTCAGTGCTGGGCAGACTCCTCAGAAGATGCGGCAGATGTATAACAGTGAGCTGCTGGATATCTACTGTTCTCAGTGCTGCAAGAAAGTCAATCTACTCAATGACCTGGAGGCTCGACTTCGGAACCTCAAGGCCAACAGGTATAGCACGACGCACACACAAAAACAAACGCATGAAGACACGAGTGGTGGGAGGATGCTCGGATACACATAAGCCATCCACCCATATCCCACCCTCTTATCCATTCTTGGCACCAGACATCAAAGTGTGAGCCTGAGCTGTTGCTATAGCAACCGTATCCCAATCTGGTGGGGTGGCTGGTTGCACGTTTTGTGTCTCTGTGTGTGTGAGTTGCAATACAATGCAGCAACAAAGGCAGATAAATGAGTGTTTGTAGCAGGCTCTGAGCCAAACGGCTCAACTTTCAATGATTTGATGTATTTGAAGTGATTCTCTTCTAGCAATAACAGCAAGTAGGAATAGTAGTTGGCTTGTTAAACAGAGGTGTGTTACTGTTTCTGTGTGTGACTCGGTTTCTCTTGTGTCAGCCCTAATAGAAAGATTTCCAGCACAGCATTTGGACGGTGAGTGACCTAACCTTCCTAGTAACAACCTTTTTTCTTTTTTTTGTATGAAAACACTGCAGTGAATCTGCATTTGCATAGAAAGAGGCGGCCAGCCAATCACTTATAACGGGTGACAATGATGGGTTCAGCATTTAGCAGGGTGATTAATATATTAATATATTAATGAGCAGTCTGAGAAGCTGTCGCACTCTGTACATTATCATCATGTAGACTGGGTAATAATGTCCTCTGGGTAATAATGTCCTCTGTCCTAACATGTCCTCTCCTCCCTGCAGCCAGCTGTTCCAGGCCAACCACAGTGTGTTTGGGTCCAGTCAGGGAAGCAGCACTGAGGATCTGTTCACGGACAGCATCGACTCCTGCGACCTCGACATCACAGAGAAAGTACACAAATACAGGCAGTTATTTTACATTTTGGCGGAAAGTCGGTTACAAAAATTAGCCCAGTTTATTAGGGTGGGTTTGTTTGTTCCAAAGCCACTGTACAGGTTGGATGCCTCTTTGGTGTCCAACACAGCTCGAGATGGTGACATTGCTTATGTAGTACTTTGGGTTCAATTTAGTGTTCCTTCACTGGTTTTATTCATCTTTAAAAATGTTTCATCTGTAACAAAGTATAACAAAATGAGTTAAATTGATTTATATATATTAAATAAGTGAATTACAAATGTCTTGAGGTGTGTTGTGTTGCTGCAGAAACTGACACAAACCATGTCTGCTCAGCCTTTGAGGAAAAATGCTGACATGCTGCACACCAATGTCACGTTTAAGCGCGTGGAATCAAAGCAGTTGACTAGCTGAAAGCTAATTTCACCTCCTGACCATGTGTGCACTGAGTTGCAGCTACATGGTTTCCTGTTCGGAGGAGCAGACTAATTACAAGGGGGGTTTTAGGAATGTGTATGGTTCTCAGGCGGAAATGAGAACCATACACATTCCTAAAACTACACTCTACGTGTGTGGTGGGATGAGCTGAAAGCCTGGTCGTCTCCCGCAGGTCAGTTACCTGGAGAAGAAGGTGACAGAGTTGGAAAGCGATAGTCTGGCCAACAGTGATCTGAAGTCTAAACTCAAACAGGAGAACACACACCTCGTACACAGGTAGGAAAATGCATACACTGAATCATTGTATGTATGTATGTATTAATCTTTCTATATTGGCCTAAAAATTAGACATATTTACTCTTGTAAAAATAACACGGTATTCATGTTGGCCATGTTTAATTTTACATTTCATGTGTGAAATGTCCAAAAAACACATTATGCCTATTTGAAGTCAGCATAAACCACATGTGCCTGTGTTCATTTATTACGTAGTGTTTCACATGTGGTGACCGTCATTGTGCCTGGATAATTCTCATGTGAAATGGTGCTCCACATGTGATGTAACATGTGAAATCTGTTCCACAGAAAGAGAAATACATTTTTCATAAGACTAAACATACAGTATTGCATCAAATGGTTTGCTCTGTAGGTCTCTTTAATCTCATCTGGAAATCATAGGAGTGAACAGCTAAGCCAGACTGATGCCAGGTTTATTGCCACAGTGTTGAACACTGCATGTTTTCCCTTGGTTTCTCACACGGCCTGTGTTTGCATCACAGGGTGCATGAGCTGGAGGAGCAGGTGAAGGATGCAGAGGCGAGAGCAGATCAGAATTTGGAGGAGGAGACAAAGAGGCACCGGGAGGTTTACAGCAAGATGGAGCGGGACAGAAACACAGAGATAGACCTGCTCTGTAACCGGTAAGCACCATGAAGTCAAATGTCTACCACAATCAAAACCCTAAATGGTGCTGGTGCTGGCTTTGGTTCTGACTCTAGGTCAAAAACACACGCACCGACACCTTGTGTAAAGGCTGTATTAAGGTAGTTAAGTTTGGGAAATAGTGCCTTATCCTACAGACCTTACAGACCTGTGGTGCTGACTTCTCTAATTATGAAATCATTTGAAGGGATTTGGAAAGATGTCCTTCAGAGCCCAGTACAAGCTGACTTGGACCCACTTCAATTTGCCTACAGGTCAGGCTGAGGTGTTGACGATGCAATTGGAACCCTTTTTAAACATGATTCTAACACACCTAGATGGTGCTAAGACGCTAGTGAGACAGATTTTTATTGATTTCTCCTCAGCTTTTAATTGTGTTCAGCCCCACATTTTATCTAGAAGGCTAGAGGGCAACCACAAAATCAATCCTGGCCTAATATGTTGGCTGTTGGATTTTTTTTGACTGGACGGTGTGTGAAGTTAAATGGGCGGGGGGGGGTTTATCAGATGTTCTTTATTCCTCCACCAGATCACCTCAGGGTGATCTCACCTCTTCTGTTTGTGTTGTATACAAATATGTGCCGGAGCAAACATATGGAGTGTCATATTATTAAGTTTGCTGATGATTCCGTTATTGTCCGTTCTCGGCATTGATGACTCTGATCATGGTGGCCCTGTAGTGGCAAAATTCATGGTCATCCTCCTTGTCCATACGATTCTTCCCAAAAACCTATGGACATCTCTCCTGTAATGATTGATGATCAGGCGGTTGAGCTTGTGCAGCAGTATCAATATCTTGGCACTGCAATTGATGAGTTGACATTTGAGCCTCATGTGGAAGTGGTGTGCAAGAAAGCACACCAGCGCATGCATTTTTATCTGAAGCTGCAGAGCTTCAATGTTGACAATACTTTTGTTTTTAGTGAATCAGTCCTCGCCCCTCACTCCCTTGTCAGCTGTTATGAGTCACTTATAAGACTAAAAATAACAGATTGCAGGCTATCGTAAGGGTGTGCAGTAAAATTGCAGGCACAACATTAAATGACCGTACTCACTTAAATAAGGTTAGGACCTTGAAGGCCCGGTCTATCCTGGCTGAGCCGAGCCACCCCCTGTGGAATGAGTTCAAGTTGCTTCCATCTGGCCGCCGATATAGTTTGCCAAGGTGCAGGACCAGTGGGCTTAAACCCTTTTGTCCCTGCTATTACTTTTTGAAATAATGTATTGTGATGGTTATTAACTGTATTTTATCTGTATATTGTGGTGGTGTTTATGCTATTACTGTTGGCTGTACAACAAATTGCCCCTTGGTGGTGATAAAGACATCCTAACCTAGCCCTTTTTCATGGACATTCATTATGACTTGTACTTTGACAGGACCAAGCAACAAACTGCTTTCTACATCATTCTGTGGTGGATGGTTGTGGTTTTAAATGTGCCAGCTTAATGGTTTGTGGAGTTGACAGTGGGGGGGGGGAGGAGAGTAGTTCCCTGGTAAAGCTTTAAAGTTCTTCTTTATCGATCCATGTAGGGGAAACTCATTCTCTGCGTTGAACCCATACTAAGTGTTGGGAGCAGTGAGGCGAGAGCAGGATGAAAGAACACACAGTAGCACAGTACAATTCCACATACACATGTAAAGCAATGGCAGCTACAATGTTACTGATGTTAAAATAAACAACCAATAGTATTGGCAGCATGGTATTTGTTGCAAGCACTAGTTCTGTAGGATACTGTACTGAAGCTGTGTGTGTGTGTGTGTGCATACACAGGGTACAGCAGTTGGAAGAAGAGAATGGTGAGATGAAGCTAAATGTGTGCAGACTCAAGTCTCAGAGTGAGAAACTGGACCAGGTAAGTGTGATTCACTAAAAGGATCATTCCGTTTGTTATAACTGTGGTCTGTTTTACATAGGTTTTGCCATCATTCCTCTGAGGAACTGGCCAGAACTACACAAATAAGACTCAAATTGTAATAAATCAGTTATTCTTTAACATGCGTGTGTGTAGAGGAAGTGGTGAATTTGCTTGCCGTCTCAACATTGAGTCCCTCTTCTGTCTGCAGGAGAAGCAGAGGATGACGGACAAGCTGGAGGACACTAGCCTGAGGCTGAAAGATGAGATGGACCTCTACAGGAAGATAATGGACAAGCTGTGGCATAACCGCCACGAGTTTCAGAAGGAAAAAGAGGCCATGCAGGAGGTGACGCACTCGATAACAGAACATTACATGGACAATGTTGAGGAGTTCCAGGTAATCAAAGCTTTTCTCTGCAGCTGATCGATGATCTCCGCCGGGAGCTGGAGAACCTGCAGTATTTTAAGCTGGAGATGGAGCATCCAGGAAAAGGCAAGGGGTTGTCGGAGTACAACGCCAGGACCAGAGAGATCGAAATGGAACATGAAGTCAAGAGACTGAAACAGGTTTGCGCACACACACTCATCATTGTTCTTCTATCCTTATGGGACTTATGTGGCTTAGGTTTGTCATACTGTGCTAGTTGCCACACAGAGTGCAATACAAACATGGAACATGTATATTGAGATGGAAGCTGTTAGAGCCAGTATTGGCTCATCATAGATACATCAGTGTCCTGTACATCAGTGGTTTTCAAACTGGGGGGCGCACCCCCTAGGGGGGGCCCGGCGTTGTGACAGGGGGCGCGGGGCTACTGTGAACACTGTTTCCACTGTCAAGTTATGTCCAGCAGATGGCGCTAATTGTACTACCGACCACCTTAGAAACACCACAGAGGAGGGCCGCTTAAAAATGTAAACAATGCACGCGCAACTTTTCACCGCCAGCATGGACAAGTTTGTGACGGGACTACCGAGGAAACACAAAGCAGACGACGAATCAACATCAAACTCCACAAGTAAGCCGACCAAGGCAATGTATTTGAGAGCAAGAGGGTGGGGGGGGTGCGTGCTGAAAATAATTGTATCTCTGGGGGGGCCTGAAAATAATTCTATCTACAAAAGGGGGGCTCTGCAAAAAAGGTTTGGGACCCACTGCTGTACATCATGGACTGTCACACATCCCTGATTTAATCCAAATAACATTTGTCCTTGAACACGATTCAGTTTCAATTTAATCCCACAATGGAATGAAAAAAGTCTTGTCCATGGCATGTACATTACTTTCTGCTGTCAATCCCACAATGCAATGCAATAAAATTTTTATAGATGTCACTTTACACCTGTTGGTAGTGTTCGAAGTCTCAGTTTACAGCTCCCTAGAGAGTGAACCGAGGAGTAGTGAATGAGGGAGGGATTTCAAGCACACTGTGGGAGTCTTGTCATCACTCTTGCCGGGCAAGTCTTCCTGCAGGTCACTGCACTCGGGCCAAGAAAGCGACCCCCATAAATAACAGATTAAACAAAAGGAGAATCAATGTGTTGATCAGTGAGCTGTAGAGATGCTGGCAGGCAGATCTTTTCTGGCCAGCTGTTTCCCTCTGTTTCCAGTCTTTGTGCTAAATTTAAGCTAACTGGCTGTAGCTTCATATTTAGACATGAGTGTGGTGTCCATATTCTCATTGAAGTCTTTGCAAGAAAAGCGACTAATTCCCAAAATGTCAAACTTTTTCTTTTTAGAGAAGTTTAAGGACTGCTACACAAATTCCGATTGACTCCACTATATTTAGTGCCTCTTGATACTGTAGTGCACAGGGTGGCCTGAGTGTGTGTCCGACTACAACTGTAGAACGTTTCATCCAGAATCCCCTCTGAAAGCAATGGTTCTTTTTTGCTTCCTTAGGAGAACCACAAGCTGCGAGATCAGAACGACGACCTGAACGCTCAGATTCTCAGTCTGAGTTTGTACGAGGCTAAGAACCTGTTTGCCTGCCAAACCAAGGCCCAGTGCCTGGCAGCTGAGATTGACAACGCCTCCAGAGACGAGGTTAGTGTGCTGGCGGTGGGATGCTGATGTTTGACATGACTGCCTTTCTAATGCATTTCTCGCTCTCCACTACCTCAGCTGGTCGACGCTTTGAAGGAGCAGGAGGAGATCAACCTGCGTCTGAGGCAGTACATGGACAAAATCATTTTGGCCATTCTCGACCATAACCCCTCCATCCTGGAGATCAAGAGTTAAACGCACCGCACACGCACAACTTTGTATTACTGTAGTTGTGGGGATCTACCATTGCCAGACTATTAGCTTGTACCTAAATTAAAGTTATAATCCTATTAGTAAATAAATGCCAACCGAAAATGCTATCAAAAATGGGGTTGGATTTCTTGATAGGATTAAGGATTATAACTTTAAACTGGAGCCCAAATAATGGAGAGTCCTTAAGTAGTGTTGTCAGTATTTAAGACTCAAACTGTTGTAGATAAAAATGTAGATACACGGGTGCACATATACACACACGTATGTCTACACCACCTCATCAGAAAATCTTCGTATCCACCGGAACCAAACACTTATTTACGAGGCAATATGTCAGTCACTGTAGAACTACTGTGCCATGTTAAATCTATCAGCCAATGTTTTATACTTGTATATTTGAAACTACTAGAAAACATTTGGGAATACACAAGTAAGTATTTTGATGTTCTTGAAGACATAGTGCTCAATACAGCGCTCTGCAAGTATTTATTATAAGTGATCTGTCACTCAGAGGGTCCAGACTGAAATGGAGGCTACATATACGGAGAGTAGGACATGGAACAATGAGCAATTTTAAATGACCATACATAGACTGTATATAAATATGGATATGAAGTGTCTCCACTTCCTCCAACTGTAAGAAAAATAAAAAATGAAGCCAAAATGTACAGGATACAGGTGCTGCTGTCTTGCGCTGGTGACAACTAGCGTGATAAGATCTCTCTAAAATGACAGAAACCATCTTTGGGAACATCTTATTTACAGATTTTGGAACTCAGTGCACACATAAGGCGCTCCGGATTATAAGGCGCACTGTCGTTTTTTGAGAAAATTAATGGCTTTTAAGTGCGCCTTATAGTCCGGAATACAGGGTACTTTGATTGTTCAGTTTGGCTCATGTCCCATCAGATTAACATGGGGAGGGGGGGCTGGGTTTTGACCTGTACTGCAGCCAGATCACGATGTTTAGACTTCGCTTTTGGGGAGCTGTCACGCCGTCCACCTTTATATTCAGTCTATGGACCATACCAGTGACTACCAATATTGGGACAATGCTGAGCAGATTTTTATTTATTTTTTTAACCATTCTAAATGCAAGTTGGAACCATCAAAGAAGGAACACTTATAGGAATAGTTCCAAATTTAGGGGAATTATGCTAATCTATTGAGAAGATCAGTGTCAAGTTATGTACGGAGCTGGAGTCAGGACATGGTTACCTTAGCTTAGCATAAAGACTGAAAGCAGGGGGAAACGGCTAGCCTGGCTCTGTCCAAACGCACCTCTAAAGCTCAGTAATTAACACGTCCTTATTAGACAAACTAGATACAAGTTTTAGTTTTTAGAGGGGGGGGTCATGTTTTGGAACCATTTCTTGACGAATAACAGTTCCCTCCACCCAGTTCTGCTGATCAGTCTGGCTATAGTGCCAAAGAACGGTTTCTTTAAAAATAAATCTGAAAGAAAACAAAAGATCTGTAAAATGGTAAAAAGTCATTAAAGTGTGTATGTATTAAATGGCTACAACAGCATAAACGCTGACAAGGGCCCTTTAGGTGACACTCAAGTTCTCAATTGTTAGCTTCTAACCCTTTCAGTTTGGCTGTCTCAACACAACTGAATGTCTAAATGAGTCACGATTTGATGTATACTACATCAAATCCGTTTTTAGTATTAGTCAAAATGTTTGTCAGTAACTACGTCGTTGAGCCTTTTCAGGTGCAGGTCAGGACTGTTAAAACCAGTCTGCAGTTTCTCAGCTCTATAGGAAATTCCTTATTTCAGGTGATTTGATCATTCACAAACCCACCTAAAGGATAGGTAGAGGTTTTGACCACTACAGTAGTAGTTCTGTGGAGCAATGTTTTGTGTCATATATTCGCACATGTACGTGGCCAGCATGATGTTTATATGCTGCTGTTGCTTTCACACTATTATGCTGATAGACTGATAGTTGGCTGTACTGCGCCATCAGACGTAGGGAACAAAGGTCGGTGACGAGGACTGCAAAGTTGGCAAATGTAAAAAAAAAAAACAACGTAGGACTTAAGACATTAACTTTGTAAATGTTTTATGGAGAAGAAAGTGCATTCAAGTTTTGTTAGATCTGAAGGATACGCTCATTGCGTTTTTAGTGAGTAACACAAACAGAACTTTGTTTACAAGAAAACTCCACAGACTACCTTTTTTAAAGTTATTTACTTACTCTACTGTTCCTTAGCCTGTTACAAAATCTCAGAAATTGGATTTTACTCATTCATTAATTAGGATTATTTCCAAAAGAAGTTCTCTTAAGCAAACTCAGATAAACTACTTACTTACTATAAGCAACCTGCTGATTTAAACTGGGGAAGATTTCTGCACTGCCTTCAGTGCCCTTGTGAACAAGGGGGAAACACTTTATTCTACCTAAGTTGTAAATTAATCTCATATAATTTAACTTAAATATTTTCACTTACATTGTGTGTATAGTTTGTTTCACACATACTTTCACCCACAGTGTGACCTAGATAATCTAGGAATAAGGTATTCCACTGGTGTGTCAGTGAGGAGGGCAGCATTGAGCACTATGTCATACTTTATTTGCTTATTTCACAGGTTCAGTGCATTTACATACGAGGTATGAAAGAAGTATTATTTAAGCAGTCCAGCTATGATTTTGTCCATTGATTCCATATGTTATGTTGACATTTTTACTTTGACACAGAATTTGTGATTTCATACATTGTAAATGTTGTACAGAATCTAGTTACTATTTGTGTGCCAGTCATTCCGCTTATTAAAGTCTCAATTTTGACACAAAATAATAAAAGTATGTGTTGTAGATTAAAATACGAGCTCAATAATGTATAGCACACTTCAAAGTGTCATAGCTAAAGTATTTACCTGGAATAATGATATTAAACATGATTAAAAAACATAGTCTGTCACAACTCGCACGTGTTCACATTGGTTTCTTTTACTCGTGTGTCTCACGTGAATTTATGGGTGACGGTGTTAATAAAATAAAATCCATTCGCTTTGGCATGACGGTCGGCCCTGGTTGTCTCTCCAGTACGGTTCATAGCTCTGCTGTCTTGTGGGAGAGTTGAGGGGAAAATAAACTTTAGTAAACGAAAAAGTGAACCACATGAAATGATTTGGAAGGTCCTTTTTTTTTGCTTATTTCCTGCCTGCCTTTATTCTTGGACACGACGGCAGACGATGGTTCTTTCTGGTGCTTTAATTGAAGCAATTTGCACCACCTTTCCAATTTATTAGGTACACCTATCTAGTACATTGCCAATAGTAGTGTGTCTGTAATCCATGGGCAGATTGACCTGTTGTTGGGCCCCTACTGACCCCTCTCCTGCTCCTTGTGCTGTGTGTATATGTACCTGTCACCACCAAGTTCCCATCAAGTATGGTGCAGACAAAGACCCAAAAACCATCCAATACTCTGCTGGAATAAAACAGTTTGGCCTCGTCTTTGTTTATGTGTCAATTGGTTTGGGCAAGTTGATTTAACACAGCTGTATTTTTAGAATATACATATGACGTGTAGCAACAACAATAAAGAAATTTGACACAGGGAACCTCTTCAAGGACAACGGGTACAGCAGACGGTTTTCTTGTCATAATAGGAAAATCACAAGTGTTTCTAACATTAATGATGGCTCTGTTCTGTTCAAGCGTAAGTCATGATAGCGTGACAGTGAGTCAACATGAACAACACCGGGACCCTGAAACTGAAGCAGCTAAATGGAATTCACGCATCATGTATTTTATGGTTTACAGCTGTGCTTGTTCTACTGTAACTGTCAATGTCTTGGAAGATGGTGGAAATTCCCAAACAATTTGCAATGACTGAAATTACCAAAACCATTTGACATAGAGTGAAGCTGGGCTATCTGGGGCCCCTGTGGCCCTGGGACAGCAGACCTTTTTACACCTGGTATTTATTAGCTGTTATTTCCTGACACCTCTGCTTTCTCCTGATGATGGTAAAACTGAAAGCTTGAGTCTGAAACAATGTGTCCGTCCTCTACACGTTAAATATCGGTGGTGTTCGGGTTTCTGAATTTGTAATTTTGCCTTGAAACACAGTCCCTTGTAGCACCCAGAACTAAAATAACTAAAGTAACTTTGTGTTTTTACTTAAAAGGATTTGAATCATTAGAGCGTCAAGCAGCATTCAGTCTTTTACTAAAATAACATCTGTACATGCATACAGTGATATTGGAAAAGTGTCGAATCAGCAGAAGGTTTAATTACATGTGTTTTAAATGTCAAAGAGCCATTTAATGGATAAAAGGAGATCACACAGATGTTCTTTTCTCACTGTGTTTCTCTGCTGAAGTGGTCGACTATAACTCAATCAAATGAAGTAGAATAATCCAACAGCAACTTTGAGTAAATGTAACTATAGAAACTGGAGGAAAATTACATAGTGTCTGACAGATTCATTACCTTCCATCTATTCCCAAGATAGTATGGTAATTGATTATATAGCCACTATAAAACCAGTGCCGTTACAAACTAAAAACATGTTTTGAAACCTATATCAGGGATTTCTACAAATAGTCCTTCTATATCAGCAGGAAGTGTTTTGTATCCAGAAAAAATCCGCAAGATATTTCAGACACTTTAGTTTACACTTAGCCACATATATGCATCTGTATTGGCCCGGGCTACATGCACAGCAGGGTCGGCCCTTTGCCAGTCCACAGGGTGATGGTGCACCTGAAGCTGTTTGGTAACTCCAAAAAATCTGCAGTAGTACCTCACGCTATAGCTGACACAGAGAAATTGACGATTCACACTTAATCTCAATCCCAAATGCAGGATAGAGGGGTTCGGTGAACGTGCAGTGGAAGGTGTGGAGGTGGATCAGCGTGTCGGAGGTGACTCTGTAGAAGGACAGAGTGCCAGCAGGCCAGTCCAGATACACTCCTACTCTGCCAGCGTCAAAGGAGGAGTGGATGGGTATGACTGTTCTCCTGTTTTTGTGACAGGCAGAGTAATTATTATCACAGTGTAACAGACTCCAGGACTTCTCATTCTGGCCAATCCAGCAGTCGTCATCCTGCCCTTTCCTCCTGATTCCTCTGTATGCCACTCCTATATTAACCCATCCCTTCCAGTCCACCTCCCAGTAACAGCGCCCAGTCAGACCTTCTCTACACAGAACCTGCTTCCAGTGGTGAAATCTCTCTGGGTGGTCAGGGTAAGGCTGCTCCTCTTTCACCTCGGTCACCTTCCTGTTGTCCTCAGACAGAGAGAGCTTCCTGTTTGCTGTGTTTGGGTCCAGCGTGAGGTCACAGGCGTCTGATGGAGGAAGATAAGACAACACAACATCTTATCGATGTGGGTATTAACAGTTTGACAAACACCTCCACGTTACATCAAACCAGCCAGCGTCCTTACAACAAAAATTGTAATGGTGCTTTGTCATTATGATTCAAGGTAGATAAACCACACTTACACTTTCTCTGACCTGACTTCAGCCTCTTCGCTCCACCATGTTCCACACTGCGAATGTGAAATGTGCACATTCTCATTTATATAAAAACAATATTTTCCATACATCACATACAGTAAATCCACAAACATGCATTAAAAACATTCTTCCTCCAGCCTCCTTTAACCACAACCCTATCACAACCAGGTAGAGAGGCATGTGAGTATCAGATAAGAAAACTTTAATGTTTGTTTGAGTACTCAGCTCTCTTGGGGTAAAGTGTGTGCTGTTGAAGTCTCCACTTGTGTGGGGCTTCAAGGCTAAATGTGGCAAGGAATGGTACATCTGAAACTGAATGTAATGGCCACCAATAAGAAGAGTGAATCCGCAGATCAATGGCAATGGCAGTTCCATTGATATTGATTGATTTTGGTCAAAAATGTTAATGTTGGTGTGACTGCTGAGGCAAAGTGCACCCTGTTCAGACCCGATGCCCTGGAAAAAAGTGCAAGGAGCTATGGTCTGCAGGCAGTGGATGCCTGCCATGGCAGCAACCCAGGAACCTGCAGGTACACCAGAACACCAGAGGTGAGGAAGACTGTGAAGCCTAAGGAGGTAATGTACCGACAGACCAAAAGTACTGCAGTTACCACACTCACCTCTGCGAGTAACTGCAGACCAAAAGGAGTTGCAGAAGGGAGTTCTTGGGTAAGGGAGGAGTTTGGGGAGGCTCTGGATAATGAATTTAGATGCCCGTGCATCGTTGATATTCTTAGACAAGACATCAAGGTGCATCTGAGGTCTGGAGAGGGTGTGGTTTGGTTAGCTCCGCTTTTGTCCTTGTGGCTTCACTGGTCCATAAATGCTAATGCTGCCCTAGTAACCAGCTTTGGGTAGTGAGATTGCAGATAAAACAAACTAGATCAGGTTTTGTTGCAAGGTCTCACCGCATTAAAAAGTCGTTTGGGCATCTTGAATGGATGCCTCTTCAGGTAGAGCTGACATGCTGAAGAAATCCCTCCCTTCTGGCCTCGTAGGCTTGGGGATCCCCCAAAACAAGCACGAGGTCCAACAAAAAGGTCCATTGCCACAGTGACTGTGACCATGATAGGCAACTCAAACATGGAGGAATAAGTACACCTCTGCCTGTAGGTTTCTTCCATACCTGAGAGTAGTCAGTTGCAAGCGTGGATCCTCCAGGGCAGTTAAGAGCAGCTTCACACCTGAGTCACCTGGATGGTTGTAGCTCAGATCCAGCTCTCTCAAATGGGAGGGGTTACAGATCAAAGCTGACGCCAGGGCAGCACAGCCTTCCTCTCTGACCAGACAGCCTGACAATCTACCAACACACAGGGAAAGCGAGCAAATAGCAACACATTATTCCACTGAACCCTATGGAGTTTCTGAATCCTATGTAAGTCAGTGTCAGGTATGAGATCTTGACCAGTGAAGTAGAATTGCAAAAGGTTATGGGTTTCTTTTAGGTTAAATGACACTGACCTCAGAGTTTCCAGTCTACAGTGTGGACTTCCTAATCCAGCAGACAGCAACTTTACTCCTGAATCCTGCAGATTGTTATTACTCAGTTCCAGCTCTCTAAGACAAGAGGTTTTGGAGCTAAGAACTGATGCCAGAACGTCGCAGCTTTTCTCTGACAAGTTACAGCCATTCAGTCTGAAAAAGCATGAAGACAAACAATTTATCCCAACAGTGTATCCTATGCCAGGTTTAAAATATCTTAATATATCACTTTATTGGGTTAGCAATGCTCCTACAGAGATATTTTGGAGACGTGGACCACTGGTAGCAGCCTCAGGAGACCCTCCTCTGAAGCAGAGTACTTCCTCAGGTCAAACACTTCCAGGTCTTTTTCTGATGACAGTAAGATGAAGACCAGAGCTGACCACTGAGCAGGAGACAGTTTGTCTGTGGAGAGACTTCCTGAACTCAAGTACTGTTG
>JAVQJF010063348.1:0-13128 GCA_036023855.1 Gadopsis marmoratus | reverse complement strand
GGGTTCAGTGTCTTGCCCAGGGACACTTCGACATGCGGACAGCAGGAGCTGGGATCGAACCACCAACCCTGGGGTTAATGGACGACCGCACTACCCCCTCAGCCACAGCCGCCCCTAATAAAATCATATATGAAAATTAAATAGTCAATTGCTATTAGGTTATACCTATAATAGCTAATTCTAATAATTCTAGTGGAGTTTACTGTTGTAGTTGCTGGTAGCGTTGCTTTTCACAATTAAATGTTTATTTTTTACTTACATCAAAGTTATTAATACAAATTAAAATTTTATAAAAAGGTTTTCTTCATAGTTATACAAGAGAAACTAATTTCATCAATGAAAGATATGATGAAAAAATGGGTTGATTGCCTTTTTTCATGAAGAAAACTTAAAATAACCATTGATAACAAAAACTATGACTGAATGTATTTGAATTTTTACGAATGAATAAATACTAAATAATGTAAAAGAAGGATCAATGGTCAAATGAACTTCTCTCTTCATCAAAACATCAGGTACAAATCATAATAGACACATCGATAATAGCAATAGCACATCGAGATTTATAACAAAAAAAAAGGTAAGCTAAGATTAATATAATATCATTAAGAACTGTGGCTGTAACATTAACATTACTTTCAGTCGGCTATCTTACATGATTATAGGCTGAAGAAATTAGAGTTGGTATGCATGCCATACACTGAACTTACAAGAAACAAACATTTGTACAAAGTAAAGCAGTTTTTGCTGTGACTAGAGCTCGTTTGTGTGTCAATTCATTTCTGGAATCCATTTTGTACTTTGTTGTGTTATATATTGAAAGGTGTTGAGCTAATTTCCATACTGTATATGGAGGAGTAACATTAAACCCCATGTGTAGCATTAAAAAGATTCTGGCTGGCATCTTTTAGTGGTAGGATAAAAAAAAAGACACGGTCACTGACCACCATCTCAATAGCCCAATGCTATTCATCCATTATGATGCTTAAACCTCCCACTTTCAGCTGTATGGTTTTCCAACAGCCTGCCAAAGGCACAAAGCACTTCCCCAAATCACTTATTATCCACTCTGCTATCAGCTGTATGCAAACAGTTGGAAAGAATCCTCACGATTCCAGGAAGTAATGTACGTGGGACTTTTCAGTCTGATTTGGGTAAAGTAACTCCTCTGCCATGGGCACTTCTCTTCCTCCAATACAGAAACACCCATAAGCCAAGATATATGGATAAATCATCACAAAAAATCTTTACTGTCTCCATGATGCTTGATGACATTTTTGAACCGACAACGTAGCGTGGGTAGTTGCCACTCTGCATTATGACTTTTTTTTTTAAAGATTCATGGATTTTGACTGAGATATCATATGTGACATTTTATCTAGGTGGACTATGTCTAAGTTTTTGTTTTAAGTTGGAACCTTTGTAGGGGGGCAGTTGTGCAAGATGCAGTATCAGGGAGCAACACAGACTTGCAGCAGTTGAAAAGAGCTGGGTGCCTGTCATTCTGTGTTGAACGAACCTTTCATGGCATATGAGTTAATCCAGGAGGTAGAGGTGTACTCAATAACCCAGCAGATATGTGATCTGGGTGAAGTTTGGAGTCTCTGAAAGGGCTTGTCTGAATCAGTGCACAGCTCTTTGATATCTTTGATATCAAAGTTCAGGGGGTAGTTGAGGAATGCAGGCATTGTTCCTACTAAATCATAATGCTTCAGGTAATGTGCTCTCCTGTTCCTCCAACCTGGGATTGTTCTGTCACTGAACACTGGTCATTATAACCTTGTGTTGCAAGCAGCTCTCTTTTACTCTATACATTTCTCAACATTTTCCTTCTCTCAAATTACAATAAAAAGCTTTATTACTTTTTGTGCTAAACTTGGAATCCTTTTCATTACTCCACCTACTTTCACAGATTTCTTTTCATGGTTAAGGACATTAACTTTCCCTGTGCCATGCTGCATTAGCAAACAAGCATGTAACATTGGCTAGTACACCGCTAGCCAAAAACATGTTTACAAATACAGTGTTCACTTCAAAACTAAATATCACACTCTAAACTCAAATACAGCCATGATGGCAAATAAACCCATTTCTCTATCACAAGACATCATTTTGAATAAGGGGGTCTTTCAACATTTACACATCAATCGATGCCGTCGATAAATTGATTCCGATACCAGTCCTATTATTTGAATAAACAAATGAAAATGTGTTTGTGAAAATACTTAAATAAACTGCGCATTGTGAGATATTATGTGTCAGATCGACCAAGCTAAAGTGTCTAGTTTAGACTTAAAGAGAAAAAAAGCCGCTCATTCAGGTTGCTGTGTTCTCTTTCATCCTGCTCTCACTCTCAACTTGTGCATGACGGGATTTATATTTATCTTTCTTATAGCTTTTCCTATCTATCAGTTGAATTGTAAATAATTTGTTAATTCAGTAATTAAAGTATTAGTTGATATGGATCAGTGTGACTTTTTTCCTTCATTAAGTTTCAAACAAGTTCCAAAAAACAATTCAAAAACATTACTTCAGAGAATGACTTGATGACTTTTTCTATTAAGGATTTACAGCTAAAGTAATTTAGTATTTAATAACACCAAACATTTTCTGGTTCCATCTTTTCAAATGTGTTCTTTTTCTTTGATTCTATCAAGTTAATCTAATACATCTGAGATTTAAAATGTTGGTCTGATAAAATGCATTATTATTATTATTAAGCTTTTGTTGATTAATCAATTAAAATAATAAATTGATAATTTCATAATGTTAAAGTTGCATTTTTTAAACTGTCCTCACACATTCGGTGGGAACAGGTACCCATATGGAACACTGTAGGACATGCTTGGGTGGTAGGTAGTGTGTTTGTGAGACTCACTGGTGACCTCTTGCAGGAAGTCCAGACAGGGCCGGCTGATCCCAGACATGCTAACAGATACAGCTACCGGTGTTTGGCCCTCATAGTTCCTGGTGTTGGTATCGGCTCCATACAAGTAGAGCATCTGAGCGCACAACACATCATCCCTGAGGGCTGACAGGTGCAAAGGGGTCTGGCCATCTTCAAGACGTCCGAGATTAGTGTCTGCTCCCCTCTGCAGGAACATGCGGCAATATGAGTGATTGCCTTTGATGACAGCATATCGCAGCAGGAAGCCATTTTGAATGTCAATGTTGGCGCTGTGGTCCAGGAGGATCCGTACACAGCTGGAACGCTCACGGATGATGGCCAACTGTAGTGGTGTGGTCCCTTTGTCACTCAGCGGGTCCACCTCGGCCCTGAACTCGAGGAGGAGGCGTACAAACGAGTCTCGACCATAGTGGGCGGCCACGTGCAGTGGCGTCCAGCCATCATTGCTTTTTGCATTTATTATGTCACTGCGAAACTCGGATTCTAGCATTAGTCGGGCGATGCGTGCTCTGCCATGCATAGCAGCATAGTGAAGTGCTGTGAAGCCACCAATAAAGTCCTTCACTGTGGGGTCAGCTGCACAGAGGAGAGTGGAAATGAGTCAAATACAGCAGAAGTGGTGGCTGACATGATTGGTGATCAGCTGGGTCTCTACAGTCCACCTATACCTAATCTGCCACAAAAAACCTCCTCACCAGTTCACACTAATTGTCCAAACATACAGTGCCCTCTAGCTATAAGTACTCTAGGTACACTATTACACTTCAGGATTCTGACAAATACAGTGTATTGGCATTTAGGCACATCAAGACATTACAACTATGCAACAGATTTCCTCAATGGAAAACCTCCTTTAACTATTCATATACATTTCAAATGGGCATGGATTACATGAATTTAGAACAAGAGACAGAACATCTGTTTTACATACTAGTATCTATCAAGAGACATTTTAGAATTGTAAACAGTATTCACGTCGCCATTCAGAGTATAATTAAAATTGGGAAACTTTGATTTTTCTGGAAGCTCTGATATATGATATTCTGCCTGTAATAAGACAAGGATATTAACCCTAAATTTTATGGCCATTTATTTTGTCAATGAACAGTATTGTTAACCCTCACATGACCAACGCTACAAAACATACCACTGTCTTTAGTGTTCTAATGACAGTAAGCGAGTTGTAAACAAGAAAAGGAATGCTCCAAGTATTTAATGCATCAATGACTGGACATTGAGAGGTCACTGCAAACCTCTCCGTAGTGAAGAACAATGCAAAGACTATTAGGGGAGATACCTGTCTATTTGAATGCATTTTCCCCCATAAAAATTACAATCACTTTTGCCTGCATGATGAAGAAATTAATATTTATATGCAGGGCAGGTTGCAGCCAGGGCTCAATACAGAATAACACAGATTTAGGATGCAACATGGTGGCTTCATTGTTGGAATTTGGAGTCGAGTAACAATCGATCTGTTCCAAATCATTTGAGTTTAGTAGGTAAACTGTATTTGTTACCTTCACATCTGTTAATAGTTGTAGCAACCTCAGCAATGTGGATTTGATGTTGTGTAGCAGGTTGCTTGCATTATTTTTATGGTCTTCTTGACTGCATCTAACAGACACACCCCTGCCATCCTGGCATCTGGGCTTTCATCAAAATTAAGTGATAATGTTGTTTTGTGTAACTTCAAATGCTTTTCACAGTATCATATGTACATAACTACATATATACATTTTTTTAAAAGGTTATTCTAGATCATTTTCTGTAGATGTAAGGCATTTGTAAGGGATATTTGTCTGACAGTTGTATGTAAATATAATGGGTCTGTTTCCTTGCCAGAAGAAGACCCTGTGTATGTGACATGTTTTTAGTACTTGAATGGCTTTTAACACAAAAGGTGAATGTCTCTTCTAGTAAAAATAATGCCCTCTAGTGTTTGGACAGAAATGACATGGCATAATGCAAACCCCCAAATGAAGCCAACTTAAGCAACAACACAAAAAGAAAAAGTCAAAGCCTCTGACCTCCATGCTCCAGAAAGACTCGAACACATCGCTCTTTTCCTTTGGCAGCAGAGAAGTGGAGTAGTGTCCAGCCGTTGGCATCACGAATCTTAGGTGAATATCCTTGCTCCAGCATTCTCCTGACAGTGCAGACATCCCCCGCTGCCACTGCTGCTTGGATCTGCAGCTCCTCATGTAGCTCAGGGTTCCTTCTGCAGTGATGGTTCAGCATCCTGTCACATTTCGTAATGGAAATGTTCATCTGTACCTAACTTCTGTTAGGAAAAATTATTGAATACATTCTGTATCTCTTGAAAAATGGGCTGAGTATGTGCACTGAAGTTAAGTTCTTAGATGCCATCCATTAATCCCAGAGTTGGCGGTTCGATCCCACCGCCTGTCCACATGTAGAATTGTCCTTGGGCAAGACCATGAACCCTAAGTTGCTCCCAATGGAGGCCAGCACCTTGCATGGCAGCCACATCTCCATGGGTGTGTGAATGTGTGTGTGAATAGGTGAATGAAACCAATCTGTAAAAGCACTTGGGAACCAAGGTTTGAAAGTGCTATATAAGTGAAGTCCATTTACCATTTCTGACTCACCTGCAAAGGGTTGGTGACCCTAAAAATGATCTACTATCCAAAATAATTGGATTATTACTATTTCAACTTAACTAATGCACACCTGGAGGACAGGTGCTTAGGAGAATGAAGCCCAGCAAAAGAAGGCAATCCTGCCCATTGTCAGCACTAAGTTTACTGAAAAGCAGTGTTCCAGTCACAGATGTTTGTACATAAGCCACAGGCTTATAAATAAAACTTGACTTGAGTTGCTATGAATTGACCTTTTCAGTTTGTTAGATAATCAGTAAGCCTCTTTCTTTGATCATTTAAATGAGACACATGTGACTTGTTGTCTTCATTAGGTCATACATAGTGATAGATTGATAAATTAATTCAAAAATCTGTCCCTATAATGAACTCTGTGATGTTCCAAGTTAAGCTAAAGAGATGTGCAGCAGGTTTAGGTTAAACCTCCAATTCAGCGATCTCTAGTGGCATTTGGGCGATTTGTACAGGGCAGCTGGATTTAAACTACAGCACAAATGACACTTTTCCCATTTGTTACAGACAAGACAAGTTTAACCCTGACTTACATTGCAGCTAAGCTAACTAAGCTTCCCTTGTTAAGAGAAATTACTTATTTGTTCACTATTTGAACATCTCTTGTTGACCACACGCAAGTAAAAGAAAAGTGTGATAAAAACAAAAATATACCTTTTGACAAGCTGAAGAGATGCGCTTCTCTTAGTCATATCGGAGCTGCACCTGTAAATATACAGCTGCACTGTCAGGAAGGCTGAGAGAGGTACGCTTCAATAGTCTTCAATTGTTTTTCCTGCAACACACACAAAACACCCTCATTTTTATCAAGTCAACAAAAGGTGAGAAGCTGTAAACACCAAAATGATCAATTTATACATTTTTTTTGGTATAGTTTACCCAGTTAACATCACAGAATGTTATGGATATATTAATACTACTACCACCACCAACAACAACAAGAATGTCAAATGAGAGTAACGTTGCAAATTCACAACTTGCTAATAGTGATAGCTCAGGTATAAAATTAGCTAACGCCTTATTGTTAAAGACAACTAAAACGTTGCAACAAGGCAGAAAACTCTAAATCATATCCGGTCGTCACATTAACCAGTCACATTTTTAGTTGGTTAGCTTAACCGGTTGATTAAAATGGACAATGGACAATAGAATGGCTTTATTTGCTAACCAACAATGTAAACCACACACAAGTAAACAATGACAATAACTAAGAAAGCCCGAGGGAGCCAAACGGCCAGATGAAGAACATATGTTGCAGAAAATGTAATGACTGTGACATTCTTAAGACAAAACTTTGGTGTAAGGCTACATTTATCCCAGGTTGTTAGCTAACACTGATTAGCCAGCAAGCTAACAAGCTCACTAGCGATAGCTCGCTAGCTTGTGTTGACTTTTTGTACTTGCAGAGTTGGGTACGCATACACCACCAGTACACTGGGTGCATCGGTATTGAGAAGTTGCTTCTACATTCTCACTGACAAACACAAGAGCTTTGATACTATAAAACAAAGACTTACTTGACAGACACTGAGCCGACGCTTAACTTAGCCAATCAGCTTCCAGACGGGAAGAATTGGAGTTGTCAAAGCTGCATATTTCTGCACCTTTCAACTCAAATCCAACACTTAATGTCAATAATGTCTAAAAAAAAACAAACATCCTTAAATGTCAGTCTCAGCAATGGTAAGCATCATTTCGCTGTTGAACAATCAGCTTTAACAACAAAGTATCTCTGTGAGAACATCAGTTTGACCCCAGCAGCAAAAACAATTCCGCCTCAAATCCTTCAAAATAAAAGCATAGTTTCCTCAGCTCTAAACGGACTAAAAATGCAACTTTCAAAGCTAAACCTTGTATATGATATTAAAATTCAACAGGATTCAAAACACAGAATTTATTTTGTGGATTTTACATATATTCTTCCAGCCTTTTAGTGTGCTCAATTTATTCATTTATTTAGCTATTAGCCCGTTCATTTGTGAATTTTTATCTACAGTAGTGGTTTTTAGGATATTGGTATGATATTTGCATTTGCTCTGTCCTTCGGCCATACCATTGTGTTGCTCTAAAATAGTATATACAATACTTAATACTAATAGTTAAACCACCACACTTTCTTTGCTTTAGCTGATTTATTAAATGTTATTATTTTCCTTTTATTGTTTCAGTTGAAATTAGTTATTAATCCAGTCCATCGCTTGAACGATATTGTAGGAATTGGGATTTTTAATGTCTGAAACAGGAAGAGAAACTGCGGATGGATCATCATTTTAATTGTATCTACTCGATGAAAGATTGAGTCTCTTGTCACCTATTTAGGTCATATTTGATGTTTTCTTCTAAAGGCTGATTATTCATTTCATACATTTTGATCAAGTACTTATGAATAAAAATTCCCAAATATTTTATTCTGTTCTGATTCTATTTTAACTTGATTTTTTTATTTTTATTATTTTTTATTTTATTTTATTTTTTATTTCTACAAAGTCAAAGACGCGCAGCTACAAATTAATACTGAAGAATATTTGTATCAAAATAAAAAGGTTACTGATAAAGTTTTAACATTCCCTCGTCCATCCACCTTTTTATGAAAATTCTAATAGCACAAAAGTGAAATAATAGTTGCTAGTTAAGCAATCCGTGCATGTTATGTAAGATGCTAGAAGAACCTCGAAGCTGTCAAAACACCTACTGGACAACTTGAGCTTCAGTCCACGTTTACAGTCATGATGACTAAAGCAGTTATATAGCCGTCGTTGATATCTAGCCCCGAATTAAACTTTGTTTTATTTTGAAGGCGCACGTAGCGTACATCTCAGTTTGTAAACTGTCGGTAACTTGACTCAGTTCATCCATTGGTTGTAGTGCTGCTTCCCCGTGTGTCACATGGCCCATACGGAAGAGACAGCATCATGGAGCACACAGCGATCCTGTCCATGAGAGAGCGCGTTGACTGTCTGACAAATGCGTACAGGTGTTTTCTGACGGGATCAAGTCCCAGTCAAAGTGCTGACGATGTGGCGGATGTGATATTTTCCGGGGTGTGTGGACTGGTGCCCGGCGAGGACAGATATTGTGCGCCTACAGAGTATTGCCGTGACAAAAGTGTGGAGCTCACCGGCATCAGTGTGACTCTGGTGGATAAGATCACCTCCAGCCTGACGTGTCAGAGTCTGTCTCCAGTTGTAGCGCTATACTGGGTGGAGGTCCTGAGGCTGTTGTTTCAAGACATGGGTCTCATGTCACAACTTGTGAGTGTCCCATTCTCCCCAGGCTGATTAAAAACACCAATTCATTGTAGCATAATGAGTATTCTCTACAATGACATCTAAAAAGCCCAGTTCTCCACAGATCCAACGGTTCCAGGATGAAGACCAGATCATCTCACATCTGGCTGCAAAGAGTGTATCAACGTGTGTTCTCTATCATCTCCACCAATCTGTGAGTTCTCAGGGATACAGTGCACATTTTAGAAACTTGGTTTTAGCCAAGTTTACTCAGAAAACGTGTTCATTTATGTAATTTATATAGGCAATCTGTCTGTTTTGTGTTAATGAGATATCACAACTCAGTTATGATATAGCGCTATATAAATAAAATTGAATTGAATTGAAATTGAATTGGTAAAACCCCTTTATTAGTACACTGTCTGTGCTGTAAACCACACCAGCTTTTCACTTGGTTCATTTGCACAAGGTCATGATGTGTCCAAGCTTTGTTCAAACTAACCAATGTAAACACATTTTAAATTTTAGATCTAAATCTGAATCTATAATTTTGAGGGAATTTGTCTAAATTGATACCTAAGGGATGTTGCAGCCATGGGTCAACAGACCCATGGACAAACAGATAGGGGATGTGACACTGTTATACAGAGGGTCAATTTCCCCTGGCCATAGCTAAAAGGCAGTAATGTATAATTCTTTCTTTTGTGCAGAACAACTAAACTAAACTTCATGTGTGAAGACATCTTCCAGGACTATCTTGGTTATCCTAGCAGTTACACATTGCACATTACAATCCACCTATTCAGTGTTTATTCTCATACAAAAATGCATGAAGTAAATGACGGTGTCAATTAACACCGTCATTTAAAGAGTTTGGCCTAAAGCTGCCCTACAAATTTGGACGTGGACAAGACAGATCAAAAGGCTAGGAGATTCAGACAGAGGGGTGGAAAGGTTTACAGAGTTAAATACTGGAATCTGGAATTGAGCTGATCAGTAGTGATTAGCAGCAATTATTTGACCAATACTATCTTGATATAGCAGTACATTGACATATTGTAGTGTATTCTAATATTATACTTTAATTTTTCAGACTACTATCAGTTCTGTCTGGGAGCAGAAGTGTGTGCAGGCATTTCACAGCTCACCCCCCGGTACCAAACTGGATGCCTGTTTGTGGTCACTGACTGAGGTGATAAAAAGACTTCTTAAAGGAGCTCATCACGGTAATGTTTCCTGCATTCACACTTTGTGCAGTAGCTTAGATATTTGTGAGTTAAAAAATAACAATAACGGTATATCAGCCAATATTCATGCATTTGCATTCACACATAAAATAAACATATTTTGACAAGGATCCCTTAATTATTATTATTTTTTTAATGAATTGTGACAAATGTTGTGAGCAAGACATTTTGCATTGTAACTACAACATTGTGAGTGCTCTCTTGTGCGAGGCACTGTTACAAAATTACTTCAAACATATATTTGTTAATTTCTGTGCTGCAGCTCCTTGTTGCATGTTGATCGACGTATGTGTTAAAATATATATATTCAATTCAGTAAAATTATAAAAACATATCATAACAAATTTATGTCATAGCATTCTATAAATGGAACCCCCTGTGCCCACACACACACACACACACACACACAAATAATTGTAATTGACCAGACACATCAGATCCCACCAAAAGCTGAAAGAAAGCTTCTTTGTTCTCCTTATTACCCTTCCCCTTCAACCTTCCAGATTTTCAATTACTCAGTGTTGGCTCTGCACAAGATGTTTTCATTTTATTGTGCAAATTTCAGACTGCCCCTGGCCTGAGATGTGAGTGGAATAAAAAATGACTGGAGATTTTAAAATGGGTCTGTAACAAATAATGAGTCAGTTATCCATCTATATGAAGAGCCAAGCTGACCTGATGCTGGTGTGGCAGAATATATCCCTCATTTCCCAGATTAGCAACATTGACCATTAGTGTTTTGTTTTAATATGCTCGTAGATGTTGGCCATGGCCCTCTTATCTCTACACCTATATTTATTTATTTATATATTATATCTTCATACCTATCTTTGTGCACACACACCTTTACTGTTAAGACAATACAACCATGTAAATCAAACCAATTCTTTTTGTTCACAGACTAAATAACACAGACAGTCAATACTGCCACTTGGGGCTTGGAGATTTCTAAAAGATACTTTGAGTGATAGAAATGCAGTATGGTGATTCTTATGGTCCCAGATTAGGACTAGGTTCCTACCTGACTCATTTTATTTAATTGATAGATTTTAATGGCAAGAGCAAACTAGAAAAGAATATGATAATTAGAATCCATACATAAAGTATTTTACAGAACCTTTATTTTAAAGACTACAGGTATGATACATAGTTCAAAATGAATAAAAAAAAAAAAAAGGCACAAAATCCTCACATTGGAGAAGGTGCAACCAGAGAATAGCTTGATTTTTGCTTATATTAAATTACTTAAAGGATAAATCAATTATTAAAATTGCAGTGTATTTCTTGTTGTGTCTAATCTCTCATTTTGAGTGCATGTATTTTCTTTCATCAGAGATCCTTGGGAAACTTCTGACAGCTTTTGACTCTAGCCTAAATGCTTTATGTTCAAAGTTTCTCCCTGAAGAGAGAGAAGAGGCAACGCAGTGTTTGGTGGATTTTACCTGCAACAGACACTGGGGAACAACATTTTGCCTCCTGCTGGATTTGCTGGAGGTGCTGACTGCATCCAGTTTGATATGTGAAGCTGGTGTCTGTCTGAAGAGTCAGAGACTAACACACATTCACTCCTCAGCACTTCTGACAATAATCAGCTGTTCCTCTGAGTATTTTGTCAAAAAGCGAGCAGTGCTGCTTTTAAAGGGAGCTGTTCTTCAGAAGACTGGAGAGGACTGGGCTTTAGGAGAAGGGCTATTCACTGGGCTGAAACATGAGCACTTCAACTCTGATATGAGCATGCTGGCTCAGAGTGTGTTAACAGCAGTGGCTGCTAATTGGTTACAAAGTGTTCAAGTGGAGTCTGCCTCTTTTTTTGGGGGGACCAGACACACCCGTGGTGATGAAGGTCAGAAACCAGACTGTGTGATGCTGAGAGCTGTCAGCCTGCTTCTTCTCAAGTCCATCGAGCTTCACATACAAACAGCTGGAGCAGGTGAGAATCCAAGATGAAAACACCAGTACGCATATAAGATAAAATAAACCTTTATTAGTTCCTCAGTGGGAACATTTTGTATGAGGGATAGCAGATTAATAAGCCTTTTTGCTTTGATCTGCAAGAGGAGTCAGTGTGAGCTGTGTGGTTATAACTACTTTTTGGTTACATTAGGTTTTACACGACAGTTTTAGAACAAGCTTTCAAATAAATTTATGTTCAGCAGAGCGATAGGTGAACACGGGTTCAGAATGTGGACATGTGCAAATATTTGAAGATTCACTCTGTTGCCAACAACATAATTTCTATGAAATTAACCATGTGGATTTAGGCTTAGTTGCAAAGCCAAACACAACAGCACCTCTGTGTGGCGTAAAATGAACAGCAAACGATTAAGTTACAATTACGATTGTAATTATTTGTATGACAGTTTGTCAACTTAAAATGTCATGATTGAGAAAGCCCTACCCCCAAGTTATTGCATTTTTAAAGTGTTTTGCAGATTTTGGTAATAGTTTGTCTTTTCAAACACTTGTGTAGTTACATACTAAATTAGATATATTAGAGCTTTAAGGGAAAAGTTTCCCACTCGAAATTAATAATTAAAGATGGCTTGTGAACCTGACAATATATATGGAACAAGACATATGGAACGAGAGAATACAGACTGCTGCTTTTATTTCTGCCTTAATTTCTGACCTGTTTTGATGATAGTGTGGGGTGTGCAGTTTATTCATTCATTCATTATCCACACTGCTTATCCCGAAGGGTCCCGGGGGGGGCTGGAGCCAATCCCAGATCAGAGGCGGGGAACACACTGGACTAGTCGCCAGTCAATCACAGGGCAGACAAACAGACATTTAGGGGGCACACATTCACCCAGGGCTGAAGTCAGTCAATGTTTGCTGGGATGTGTTTGAACGCCTTGAAACTCTGCTCCCTACTAGACATGCTGGGCTCCAGGGACGATACAGCGAGTCAGTCCGTCCACCACTTTGGTTCAGACAGAAACATCTCATTGCCATGAAACTGGGTAGACATTCTTGTCCCGGCTGAACTTCAGTGGTTCTAGCCTGCTATATTTGGGTGGGCAGGTAGAAATAATGGGTGGGCAACTAGGCCGAAAGTTGCCGGTTCAAATTCCTGACCAGAAAACAGATTGGTAGCTGGTGAAGCAGGCATT
>JAVQJF010063347.1:0-40901 GCA_036023855.1 Gadopsis marmoratus | reverse complement strand
GCTTTTCCAAAAGATCAGCAATGACACCATTCCACCAACCTCACACACAACATACAAAAGGTTTCACATTATTACCTTCAAGTCTTCACAACTTCAGCAGACTGTCTCACAGAAGGTCGGGGAGGTTGTTGTAGTGTTGCTCTGAATGTTGAGCTTTTCTTATATACAGCTATGGGAGTGGGTGTCATCTCATTAGCATATGGCTTTGTATTGGGAAATTGCAAAATATTAAGAAATCTGTGGCTAATTATGAGAGACGAAAGCCACACGTGGACCAAATGATATGTAGCAATCATTTAATAGCTTATATCAGAAATAATATACTAATATCAGTTTAAATAGTCATTTTTATATTATCACTGTCATTTTGGTTCAGTCTCTTCCTTCTCCACCCTTCAGTATTGGCAAATATTGTTACACATGGCAATACCTGGTCTTATGATTACAAATCAAGTGACTTAGTGGCTTAGGCAGGTAACAGGCAACACCCAGTGAAGCGTGCATTTCTTTTATCTCTTATCTATTCTTTGAGGAAATATATTGCTGCTATTATCTTCCAAATAAGTATGTGCAGTGCGCTCATTTAAAATGATCTAAAATGGTTTTCTATTTCCGATTTTTGTTTAATCATTATTAATCATTGCTACCTGCCATCATTGTTGTTGTTGTGTACTGTCGCTAAGAGCGGGGATTAAAGTCAATTAAGAAAACATTAGCCAACAGTGTGTGAAGTACTTGTTGTTTTGCACATAATTAAGTGTGACTAAGATGTGTTGTTTTGAGAACCTCGTGATGTGTCTCAATATCCGATGTCTGATATAAATATCAATGCGTGATGGGCCCCACACATGCTTATACAGCACAGCTGAGCGATACAGCAGACGCCATACAGTGAGTGACTTACTATATGAATTGTCTGGTCTGTTTTAGGAAGGTTCATTTTCAGAGCTTAATTTAATATTAATATTTTCTTGTCCTACAGAAGGTTCTTCAGAAACAATGCAGGTCTTGTGTATTGTAGCTTTACTTTTGGCAGCAGTAGCTGCTCATGTGAGTATTACTTTTGATGTAAAAAAAATATGTATTTGAGGTGACCTTAGAATTACACAGGAAAACATCAACTTGATGATTTGAATTTTGCTGTCCTTTACTTTTTCAGCCAGATTCCTGGAGCCACAAGCAGGATGAAAAGTTACCTACAGGTGGACCCAATGTGGATGCAGACTCTGCGGTAACAGGGAATAGACATGAATAGACATTGCTTCTATCCTCTGCATTTGAAGTATTTGTCATTGATTTACCTATTTGTCTGACGATGAGCAGGCGGTGCCAGACATCCCAGAAGATGGAAACGGAGGATCAGGTGGTCACTGGCCGGAATGGGGCTCTGGCCATAAAGAAGGGGTACGTGGTGTTTCAAGTTATGAAGTTAGTTAATTGCGATGCGGTGGTAGAGATAATCAGCGAGTCTCTTTTCTTGTTTGGGGTAGGTACATGAGATGCCCACTTGGACCCAACACAGGCCCTCTGGGAGACCAGAAAATGGAGATTCACGGGGACCCGTGAATGGGACTGATGGGGTTGGCCACCAGCGGGAGAGACATCCTCAAGCTCCTACTCGGGGCAAAAGACAGGTATTTATAACAACTTCTCATTTATTATTCAGATTGGTAGTCTCATTAAAGGAAGAGCTGAACATTTTGGGAAATGCTCTTATTCGCTTTCTTTCCAAAATATTTCTTAGATACAGCACAAAAATAATATGAAGTTTTTTGTTTTTTTGGAAAATTACATGCTGTAACTATTTCTTGGCAGCCTGACATAGTTACTTCCCAGTGTCTTGTTGTCACAGTGAGGCAACCAGCGTATATTGGGCAGACGGATAACCTGTTTATCAGTCGATATGTTAGACTATTCAACTCCCTCTAATACCACAAACCTGTGTGTAGGCATTAAACAAACAAGATATAACCTTATAGGTGTTGGGAGACATATTTTTGAACTTTGGAGAGCACCAGACTACCTGTTATCCCGCTGCTTCCACTCTTAGTATCTGTCTAGTAAAGTGCTTGTGTATCAAATTTGCTTTCATGCTTGCTTGCTCCCCTATACTTGCACATCTGGTGGCTTCTGCTTTGTGTTGGATAGTAATGAAGATGCCACAACACCAGGAATTCTTTGTAGATTTTCTTCGTTTATCCTGACAGAGAGAGATGATGAAGCAGAACCTCAATATAAATAAAGATGCCTGCTTCAGCTCCTACACAAATAAAATAAATAAAAGGCAATACAGGAGTGTTAGTTTAGATGACAATACCTTTAATCTAGTAGTGTCTAGCTGTTATAAACAACTTATGAGTGCCAGTAAGTTGAAATCTCTCTCTGAAATCTATTATATAATGTTATCTATAGCGACAGATGTTGGGGGGGCCAATGGATTAAGATAATAAATGGACAAAAATGGAGCCAACACCCACTGCTCCCATAAAAGAATAGTATAAAGAAGGCCATAATAAAATACACAGAACCTCTGTGTAAATAAAACTGCTCCAGTCCCTAAATATAAGGTAAAACGTGTGCGTTAGTTTAACAACTGTATAAGTGCCAGTATGCTGAAATCTTAATACAGCTGAAGATAGATATTGTGATATTAGGGGAACAAAAATATAGGAAAGAATAAATAGTGATGTACCATTACCTGAAGGTTTATTAGACAGTCATTCACTACACAGAGGTTGGTCTGTGCTTCACACAGGTTCCTGGTTTAGTTGATCAGCCTGGATCCCGTCGTTCTGGACATTTTGGGAAATCCAAAGATTCTTCAAGAGGCAGGTGGAAGCCCAGAGCAATGGTAAGATCACAATGACATGCAGTGACACTATAGCTGTATTGAAATGAAAATAAATTAGACAAAAGTGTAATAAATTGGTTCCCTACCTCATTTTACTCTTCAGTTCACCAGGGACACAGGAAGGTGATTGGTGTTGAGACTGTGGCCTACTCACTTAATCACATCATTCTAAATGTTGTTCCTCATGTTTTTTTTTTTTATTTATCTGGCTGCCTAGGATACTTTACATCATATAACAACTATTTGTGATGTGCATCCTTTATAGAATATTCTACAAAACAGCATAACAAAAGACCAAAAGGCCCAATTTTAAGAAATATCACAAAGTAATCACAAACAGCACGAACACTGTTAATTGCACAAATGAGCGAGAAGGACTTGCACGACAAGAAAGTCAAACTTTCTCAGCACCCCTGCTTCCAAAGTCCATGCCCCTGACCCCTATAAATAAGATAGAAAAGCTCTGTTTTGTGGCATCTCCTTTAGAGGGAACCCACTGTATCCTAACAATTTTTTTATTTCAAAAAGCAGCTTGTGACCCACCTCTTTAGTTTTGTTTAGTTTTGTTTCTTTAATTTTTCTTTAATTGTTTTACTTGCTTTAATTCCTTGACTTACTTACTTACTATTGTTGTGTTTGTGTTGTTCTGCATTATGATAAAATATAATAAACAATTACATCTTTCTTGTTTTAGGACTTTTCCCCTATGTTCAAGGTGGGTCTACTTTTAACGCACTTAAAATTGACCTGAACAGTTGGCAAAATGTCTGATTTTCTTGTGTCTATAATTCTTTTTTCAGGTTGACAGCGTGACCTTTAAGGTAAGATCATGAGTAAAAAAATGTTATATACAACATACTGTTTGTTTGTCATGAGAGGCTTCACTGTTTATTGCAGTATTTCAACTAAACGTGTGGCTTTTATCCATAGAATGTCACTGATGTAACCCTGAAGGAGGTAAACAATATGATTTAGTTACTTCATTTAACTTTTATTCGTGAACAAGTCACTTTATGCTGTATATTACACCACCATTTTATGATTCCTCTGACCCTCGGTGTGAAAATCTTGCAGGGAGAAAACCTCTTTCTGATGCCGAAGGTAGGTGACTGAAAAGTCCATTTCAATTTAAAGTCGCAGTTAAAGAATCAGGAGAAAGACTATAAAGATTATTTTCATTATCAATAAATACTAACTGACTGACAATCCATCCATAGCACGGTGAAAGAGGACCTCGCCATGGTCAGGTATGAAAAGTAATTTAACTCTGTAGCAATGGTTACAATATCAACGCTCAGAGACTCAGTTGCTGTTACTTGTTTTATAGGGAGGAAGACACGGCCCACCAAAGAATGGGGTAAACTGGCTGCTTGTCAAACTCTAATTTCAGTCCATTTAAAAAAATAATAATTTAAATTCCACTCTGGCTGGTTTGTTAGGGATTCAGTTTTGCATTCAGGGTTTGCAGAGATTTTTGCTTGGTTTGATCTTAGATTTTATTTTTAAGACACCTGCATTGTGATTTTTGTTTCTCTTCATCTCAATTTCAGCAATATGTCAAGCTCACCTACAACGCCACAGAGCCGGTAATCTTGCCCACTACAGAATGAAGATGATGTCTGTGTTTACTGCACATTATGTGTTATTTTTATACATATGTCTCTTTTTCCATTTAAAGAACAAAGTCGCCATTGAGTATGGGGTTGTGAAACCTGTAAGTACAGACAATTTGTAAGCACACGGCAGTATGTATATGCCTGAATCTATTTTCTACATAATATTTGAAGAGAATGTGAAAATCTTTACCCAAGTCACTTTGTTGGTATGCAGCTCTTTAATCACCAGCAAATGTGCTCATGCCTTTTTTTTTATTGAACTAGTATTTAAATTGAATAATATGCACATTATTTGGAATGAATAATTTTATGTGGTTATTAATTATGCTTATTATTGTCATCATTATTTATTTTATTCTAATTTTTTTTCTTACTTCTCTTTTATGAACATTTTATTGCTGTTTGGTAATTTATTTAATTCTATTTTATTTTGTTGACATTTTGTCTGGTGTTACATTATTTTATATTTTTAGGCTATTTTTATTGCTTGTGTAATTGTTTTAATACTTTCATTTGGTTGTTTTGGTCCATTTTTATCATCCTAGATTTTGTCAATCCCATGTTAAGCACTTTGAATTGCATTTGATTTGTTTGAAAGGTGCTATATAAATACATTTTGAGTGATTGATAATAACATAAAGTAATTTTTATCACATTTACTGATATTTCTGTAACTCCAGATTGGGCTTGTGTGGTTAATGTGAACAACTTTCTTATTTTTAAGATGGCACTTGGGGAGATGACTGGAGACGAAGAAGAAGATCCAGAAGAAAATTACTGACAACAAGAAAAGGTGAGGGTGTTAGTGGAGTGAAATTGATTATCTGATCATCAATTTACTGAATGCTGCTGACACATTGTGTTATCTCACACTTTCCTCAGGAAGAACAGCTTCAAGTTTGATCAACAAGCTTTAAAGATGATTATGGTTCTTTCCTGTGGTATATTCTGGGAAATCACCAATCTAATTTGGCATAACTTCTGTGTACCACAATAAAATTCTTAAACCAGTTACTTTGGCAAAGTTCTTTATTTGACATGTTGGGAAAGTGAGGCGCAGATTCCTGAAACGAGCAAGGCAGTTTCAGTGTAATATAAAAAGAATTGAGTACAAATAAATTGCATTTGGGAAAAGGGCACAGTTCAGTATATTTTGCACAAGAATGTGCGACTGTGGCCAAACACACAGAAATGACTTTTTGCCTGATCACCTTATTGTTATTCCCCACGTGACATCTACGGCTCAAATAGGAAGGGGAAGTTTGAGTGACCCTGGAGAAACATGATAAACAAAAACAGTCGTTCAAATCCTGCACAATTAAATGACAGTGACATGTAACAGAAACCAAGGTTTTATTAGACATAAAAGCTTTAAAGGTTGAGTGTCTTTGTATAAAATCATACCTCATCAATCCCTGGGCCGGATGTGTCGCCACGAGGATCAGGAGGAATTGTAGTAGACTCTTTCTGTGTCCCCAGTAGCCATGTCTGATATAGATAGAAAGTTACAAAAACACAGCAATTAGACTTAAGTGGTGCACACTTGTCTGTTTTCTTGGTTTATTGCTGAAGTTACAAAAAGAATTAAGAGGTTATGTAGTGACTCACTTTATCTGTTTGCACCTTAGGCTGGGAGGCCTGCTAAAATAGGAAAATATGCAGGAAAATAAGATTACAAATTATAAAGTAAATAGATATGTTAAGTATTAACCTTCATATTTCATTTTAAATTTGAGGATAAACCCCTTCAGATGCAGTGCTCAGACACAAATCCATGGATCATAACAGATAATTAAAAATAAGATGAGACAAATAAACAACCACAAGCCACACCTACTACACCTCTGTTACAAGCATCATCTGCACAAAACTAACAGGAAATAAATTAGACAACTAAGAAAGAGAATAAAATAGTTTGTAGTACTGAGCTACGAAACTTATGAGCTGCAAAAGGTATCATATAGCAGTGCAGATATTTTAAAGTTACATAACACTTATTCAACACTGAAATGGGGCTGAGGTGACATGATTTCAGCAGTGCACCGCCTAAGCCAGACAGACAGTGTGGTCAGTATGGCTGACGGTCGACATTGCATATCAGTCGCTTCACGTGACTTAATATCTGTAGCTATGTTATTATCATTAAGTCTTGTGTTTTGTCATCATAGTATACTGCATGGGTTCTTAACCGTACAAAGTGGCAAAAGGAAGCACCTGCTTTTTCTTTTTTTGTATTTTTTAGTAAATCTGTAACAAAGCAAATCCTCATCCAACCAGTGTTTTTCTTTTTTAAATAAGAACAGAATAACATACTACGTTTGTTTTTGATCAATATGCACAGAGAAACCAAGACATTCTTTGCTTCATGTCATCTTACATGTCTCACCTGCAGAGGGAGCTGTGGTCTCTGTGTGGTTCTTGCCAGGTTTTGCTGACCATTGTTGGGCTGCAGCACAGTATTCCTCTGCTGGGGATAGCCATAAGGAGGCAAAAAGTAAGGGAAGCCCTGAGGATGATAGAATCAGTTTAAATCTGCAGGGAGAATCTAACTAAAGATTTTGAGGTTTACACAGGTCGGTATGTTTTACTACATACCTGCTGTCTGGGAAACTGAGGATATCCATAAGACGGGTATTGGAAATGTGGGTACATCTAAAGGAAATGTAAAGAAATTATGATTTTCTCTGTGAAGAGTCTTGCAGCAGCTGAAGTGATACCACAAAGACAAAACTATCACTGTATCTACACGCTGCTTTGTTGTACCTGAACAGGGTTTTGGGCCTGCTGAGGGACATTGGGAGCATTGGGGTCCTGGGGAGGTCCAAGCTGCTCTTGCTGGCCGTTGGGGAAGAACATAGGCGTAAGCTGGTTGCCCTGGTTGGGGAGAAACAGCTGGGGGCCCTGGGGACCAAAGGGTCCAGTCAGTTGAGGGTTCAAGTTCACCAATTGTGGCTGCTGCAGCACATACTGGGGTAATATTGGAGACCCCTGGAGAAGAAGGGATATGGTTCAGTTTACATATTATTTCCACACATGTGAAGCTTTTTAAATCTGACCAAGGTATGCATATAATATTTGTGTTAATAAACGTCCAGTACCTGTGCTTGTCCCAGAGTTGCGAGAGTTAGTCCATTCAGTCTTAGGAGCTAAACATACAAACCAGTTTGTATTAAATTTGGTCATATTATTCCTAAATGGGATTCTGACTTTGCAAACCAACAAACATAAAAGTGTTAACAGCTATATTTATTACCTCATTGCTGTTGCTTGCAAGAATTCCAATCTGCAACTGTAAAACAAATATTAAAAAACAACACTTGGTAGCTTCCATTTCAGAAGATGTGAGATATTTCTACTTTAGCAAGACAGAGATTTAACTCACTGGAAGAGCAAAGCTTGTCCTGAATAGACAAACCAACAGAAGGGCAGTCTGGAGCTTCATCATGTCTGCAGACAAAACCATGAGGTTTAAAAAACTCTACAAACTCATGTTGTTTTGTCAAACTTTAAACAATCCTAGCATACATTTTGCAATGGGAGAAATAACATTTACACTGAAACAATGAGCATTACAGAATCATCTCACCGTTTCTCTGGGTCTGCATTCTCTTTCTGTGTGCCTGCCTCCTCGCCGTGTCCATATCCCTTTTAAATCCTGCTGTTATAGTCCACTGCCAGCCCACCCAGACTACGTGTGGTCAGTGTGACAGACATTTCTCATGGCATCAGACTCAGACACTTACAACACAGGGCAGTTAAGTATGTTATTAGGCGTAAGTCATGTCTCTAAACACCATGACACGGTCTGCGTCAAGTCCTTAACAAGTCTCTAAAGGATCTGAATTTAAAATTGCACGTGCTTCCCACATACATTGCATACAGACTTTTCATTAACTGTTTTGCTTTTACAGGCCAGAACTCAATGACTTGCACTTTAGGGGACCTGTGTACAAAATGCACGTCTTACATGTTCTCTTCAGTAAGGTTTATGCGCATTTGTTAAAGTGTGGCAACTCAGGGTGCAATTACAGATGTTAATCCCAACAGGATTTTTGAACTGTCATGAGAAAAAACAAGGAAAAACAGGAGCCAGGAGCTGTTAATCAGATATTTGCGACAAGTTGTTGTCAAATCATGGGTATTGATAGTTGACTGAGCTGGGATTCATGTCAAGGATACACAGCAAAAAATTGTTTTTGTGAGTCTGGCTGGAGTCTGGCTTGTGCATTAGTTCAAGTACTCAAATGTTTTTTTGATGCACCCATGCACGTTTTTTGCACTCCGTTGCAACTTCTTTTTCAGGTTAAAGTGACAATTAAACTTGAGCTTTCACTTTCCTTTGCTTTTAAATCTAATATATGACTAATAGGCCTTTATTCACAGCAGATATTTTGACTTGGTGAAACAGCAAAGAGCTGGCATTACTACTAACATTAACAAGGGCTCCTTACATTCACGCATCAGTTACTATATACATTTAGGTACACCTGTGCTTTTCCTGCTGTGAGTTCCATGAAAAATGCCTATATCTGACATGTTTCCTGTGGCACCATCACAGCTCACATCTGTATCAGCTATGTACTGTAAGCCCTCACCCTGTCTCCTGAAACACGATTACTGAATTAACTTCAACCGCAGTGAGTTAAACCCAGAAAAGCTCATCTTACTTTGGGCCTTGTTCAAAACTTTTCAGTTTTTTTTCTTAAATATCCAGCTACCATGTTTTATTCTATTCTGCGTGAGACATTGTGGTTTCATGTTGTTTTACGATACTATCCTTACGATGGCAGCAGAGATCCACGATAAACTGCAATGATGACCACAGTTTACTCGTGAGAATTGTCTCATTCAGTACGCTGGTGTAAAATCACTGGGTTCCTCAAAACAACTTTAATTTAAAGTCAAATTTATTTTCATTGGACAGTTGACATGCACGGTACATCCATCAAATGTTTTGTAATGAGATTCATTCTAAAGTGACTTTCTAAATTACAGATAGCACACAAAGCTTCCATGGTCATTGGTAAAAGACAAAATCATATAAGTTTTATTATCACTTTGATAAATCTTGCATATTTGATTAAAAGCTGTTGCTAACAGTGCCATCTTAATTATCCTCATGATGTGCTTCTCCGTCACAGGGTGTTGTTGTCGGTGTTTCAGTAGGAGCTCGAATCTGAGGACATGAAGAGGGAACAGTGGGTGAACAAATGAGACCTTAAAGACAATTCACAGCAAGACGATAATAAAAACACACTTATATCAGACAGTGTTGATGATGTTTGAAATGACACAATCTTACCTGAGTATCCACAGCAGCCTTTAAGGTGGTCTGTCTCATAAGCTGACGCTGGAGAGACAAAGAACAGCAATTAGCCCGTGTAGCTTTCATTAGCATTCACAGACAGTAGATGTAAATACAGTTTACTTGGTTCCTACCCTGAATCTTCTGAGTGGATCAGGCTGGACAGGAAGCTGCTGTTGCATGGCGCCACCTGCGTTCCCCTAAATAAACAGAGACAGCAAGATTTAGTGATTTGAGTGACTTGTTAGATTTCTACAATTCATGATGTAAACTTGTAACAAAAGTGTGTTATGGACTGAAAGTCAGTGATAAAGGTGAGTGATTACCACCAGAGGCTGCTGAGGTGGATTCATTGGTGCCAATTGAGGGGCTCCCATGAAAGGAAACTGTCAGCAAACAAGAAAGACAGAAATCAATGCTTTTTGTATAGTTCTGGGAAGCCCGAAACAATATCAAATGAGTTTTGATGTGTGTCAACGCAACTAACCGCGTTGACTGCAGGGACATTGTACGCATTGGGAATGGGGGCCGCTACGGCAAAAGCAGGAACCCCAGGAACAATCTTTGAGAGGGAGAGAGAGGGTACATATCAGGGTAATGTAATTTAGTGTTACTGTAAAATTGTTTATATGAAAGATCAGATATTTTTCGGCTAAAGTTGTATAATGTTAAGAAATCCTATCATGTATTATCTCGCTTAACATACTGTACATTTTGTGCATTATTTTGTCACTTTTTCTATTTATTTACAGCACTGATTTACACCCAGGTTCAATCTTAGTTCACAATTACAACCTACGATTAATGCAGAGATACATTAAAAAGTTAATATAAAACCTAAAAACTAAAACTTCATTAATTTGATACTGAAACACAAACACGTTGATTTTGCGTTCTATCGCAAAATCTTTTTTCCTGTCGAACCGAGGTATTCAACCTGATAGACTGACCTGCGCAAACTGTGGCTGCCCAAAGAAACCTGCGCCACCACCGGCCACCATAGCTGGGTTCTGGCCTATAGCCATCATCCTAGGGATTGCTCCGTTTGCCATTCCTCCTCCATTCATACCTGCCATCATTCCTCCTCCGTTCATACCTGCCATTAATCCTCCTCCGTTCATACCTGCCATCAATCCTCCTCCGTTCAAACCTCCCAACATTCCTCCGTTCATACCTCCCAACATTCCTGCATTCAAAGCTGCCAACAGCCTCTGTGTCTGTTTGAAGGAGGAGAAAGTTACTAACCATGACCTCATTTGGATTATTGCACTAATCACACATAATTTATTAGTATGAATGTTTCTTACCTTGCCTGCATTGACCTGCAATAAGTAAAGTCACCAGAAGTTACATGCACTGCTTTGTATGCAAGATAGATAGATAGATAGATAGATAGATAGATAGATAGATAGATACTCACATAGCAGACGGTTGCTACAATTGTTGCAAGGAGGAAAAGCTTCATTTTGCAGCCTGAAACCTGTAAAAAGACCACAATAGATACATTTAACTCATAAAATTTACAGTATATTTATTTTGGTAATATATGCATGATATTAGTTAGAACACGACTATTTCTGCATTTTCACACATGAATTCTGATAACATTATTATAAAATCTCAATTGAACAATACGTACCTTATATATTTTTTTGTTCTTCTTTCGAATGTTATGTGCCAAGGAGGACTAGTTGCTTTCTGAATTTAGAACACCTTTTTATCAGTCCCAGAGATTATTATGAGCCAATTAGAGTGGAGAGCACTGACTTGTTCATGAACTATATTTGTCCCCCGTGTGTCATGGGAAGCTGTGATATGACATCTTCTTTTTCTATTGTAAAATATTTAAGGAAATGTAACACAGTGAGCCCCCATTTTCAAAGACACTTTACCCAATTCAACCACCTGACATTGTTCTCGATGCAGCTGAGGGACCACAAACAATAACAGAGTGATTCAGTGTCTTGGGGAGGGTTTGTGGAGGCTTCTGGAAGCTACAGACTAAAAACCAGTATGACCCATCTAAATGTTGTGGGTTGTGGTCACATGAGACAAACATCTGACATCATCATCAAGGGCTTTTATGGAAAAACCATGAAAAACACATGTGTACGCTTAAATTTAATAAAAAGGTTACCTGGCAAGCAAGCAGTACACTGTTTGTGAGAAGATGGTTGCGACTTCAGGATAACAGCAAAGGGAGAATCTTCTGATTTGTTTCATGGGTTTTTTTATGCTGCTGTGCTATAATGCAAGTTAAAATATGTGCCTCAGGCATGTCTGGAGGCCTAACTGTAATTTGGGATGAGATTATATTTGTCTCAAGCTGATTTTTACTTACACCAGCCCTAAAATAACGCTCAACAGTGATGACCACAAAATGTCTGACCTCTTTTAATTTGTAAAGCACCTCTGGTGTTACTAGTAGACAGGAACAGATATGTCTGTCATGTTTCATCAGTGCATTTTTTCAAGATGTTTAGAACCATAACATTCATTCCCAGTGTGGTCGGCCGGGCATGTTCTCACATACTGAGGCTGTCTAGGAAAGAAGGTTTTTTTTGCTGCTGGTGACTGTGCAGCCCACAGCAGACCAGGTAAACACCCTCTGTGGCAGTCTGGGCTGGAGCTTTATACTAATTACAGACTGTCATGCAGTTCAAATTAAGTAACATTTTGTTCGTGTTTGCAGTTTAATGTGTGTGGAATGGTATTTCCGAATGTAATTATGTAAATGCAAGTGTTTTTATATGTCTGATTTATGAATTTATAGAGATATTTTGATTTATTTCACAAGCTTTATAAACAACAATCTGTTACTCAAGGAACTCTGCTATGATGTGAGTTATGTGTTTAGGATGTTTTTCATATTTCGAGACCCAAATGTTGCAAAAGGTTCCAGGCAGGACTGTAAATAGACATTTGTTCATATTTGTACCAATTTCTTATACAAAAATAAGTGCCATCAGAGGAGCCACAGCCTGGTTGTTGTTGTTCGGTATCAAACTACATTTTGACAGACATATTTTTGGCTCCAGATGAGGTGACATCAAACATGTATTGTATTGATATATGTGTGAATAAAGTCACAACAAAGATTCAACAATTGACTTAAATCATTTATTGGTCATTAGTTATGATGACAGGGATTTTTAAAGGTAGCGTTCGAGCACAAACAGCTTAGTAGTGAGACAGGATCAGGACGTAGGAATTCATCATGTGTGAAGTCCGACAGCTGTGTCGTCTCATACTGCTAGTTTCTCCTCCGTCTCCATCCCAGAGCATTCTTCCTCCTCTTCAGCTGCCATCACCTTCATCACCGGAGGCTGTGTCCTCCTTAGTCGAGCTGCCACTGAACGCTGAGACCTCACTCTGACAGCTGCCTGCCCACCAGCAGCGCCCAGCTGTTGCTGGTTGTTCAGCCCGGCCACTGGGATCAGCCGCACTTGGCCGGGAAGCAACAGGGCACCCTGTGGGACTCCTCCAGCATTCGTCTGTGGCAGCACAGAAATCAGTGTGACCGTACCACCCCTGGCACCCTGAGCCAACTGCCCCAGTGGATTCACATTAGCACCTCCTGCCTGCCCCAGAAGAAATGTCCCACCTTGTTGGGGTGCTCCAACGGGAAATATCTGCTGCACGGGAGCCTGACCTGCTTGGTTCCCAATTGGCTGGATGAAAAACGAGCCGCCAAGTTGGACTAAGCGTGCCAAGAGGGGTTCACCGTTTAGTGGGATCCCATTTTGTGCCCCAGGGCTAGCATTGTTGCCAGCTGCTGCTCCATTATTGTTCACTCCCCCATTAGCAAGTGCTTCATCACTCCCTGAAGACACACCACCCAGCACCACAACAGCCAAGGTCTGGAAGATAACCCACAGTATGCAGAACATGTTTTATGTCAGTCACGGCAGACAGTCGACAGGTGAAGGGCTGCTTCTTTCTTTGCTTATATAGAGACCGTCAGATTCAGTGATCACCAAGAGAGGTCCAATCAGAGCCCAGTGCTGAATCTCAAAACAACAAGTCACTGTAATCATCATGACCATGCTGCAGGTTATTTTTTTGCTTTGTTACCTTACAGAGGGCCATTATTCAGGATTATGTGGCAACCCTAAACCAGGTATCAGTGACTTGCATTCTCAAAACCATTGTTGCAGAGGTAATATTTTCATGTCATGGTGGCATCAGGAAAACTGACAGTGAATTAAGCGGGAAATTAGAGCATAAACTGATTTTTTTGGCTTTGGTTTTCTGGCTTTTTGAGGTCAACTGGGATCCACCAATATGACAAACAACTTTATTTCAGGACTGTAAAGAAACAAAAGTCATCACTAACAACAGGGTGCACTGAACTATTCTAAGTTGTGATATTGTGAAGTCCATTAAGCTTTAATGAGAGCTACATTGAAACATAGTATGGAAAGACAAACATTTACAGCATTTGCTACTAAGACAAGAAACACAGTCACTGTTTTACATTTCCTACTGTAACACAAGGGTCTGAAGGCATCTACGTAACACTGATTTAAAGAGCAATTCTGCACTAAATCACTCTATCATACAAACCACATTTCTTTTGAAGGCTGGTACCATATGGAACACCTTTTCTACTAATGAGCTGATGTAAACTTTCCCCCATTTGGAATGCATTAGAAAACAGTTTCTGAATAGAATCAGCTAAAAAATAACTATTTTTTTATATTCTAATATGTAAGAACAAAGATCCAAACGTCCAAGCTTAGCCTGACACAAAATAACAGCAATGACCACCAACACTAATCCTCTACAACAGGAGGTAAAATGATTTGTATGCGTCAGAGTCCCTTATATTACAGCGGTTCATGGAGGCTTCTGTCTCAAACTGCACTCTTCAACAAGCTTGTGTAGTAGATGAGGACCAACATGAGGCTCAGAATAACAGGTTGACATCCATATCCTCTATGGAGAAAATAGACAGTAGGCATTAGGAGGATGAAATATAAATGACAACAGTAACTGTCATATGCTTTGCCAGGGTATAGAAATGCATGACAGTTATAGTAAACACATATAATAAACACATCATGGATAAATTGGCAGCATTTTCTTTTTGAACACCCATTTCAGAGACTAATTGCTATGTACAGTCTGTAATGTTACATTGTTACTAGACTTGAATATGTATTGTCAGCCACAAAACTGTTAGGTTTTAAAACTAAAATAATATAAAATATAAATAATAAAGTAAAATACAAATAAATTATCCACATTCTCTTTTAAGCATTTGGTTAAAATAATGACACATGAAATTTAAAAAAATGTCCCTAACTAGTTAACCAGCCGCTTGGGAAAAATCATCAAATTCATATATGTTACGTGAACATATACAGAGTCTCACTCAGAATGTAGAGTCACAGATTTGAAACTTCTCCAAATCTCTGTGATTACTCCAAACCTGTTTACCATAAATTATTCACATTGGGATGGTAACAAAGCCAAAGCGTAAAAGGTTGAAGCCATTATCAAAGTTGAGAAGACCAAAGTATGTTTGGTGACTCTGTTGCTCTTACCATTCTTGATCCCAAAACAGGAAGTCCACTCTTTAAAGGACACCTGCTTGTCCTTGTCAGCGTCACACTCTCTGAAGAAGCGAGAGGTGCAGTGCTCCATCGGCACTAGAGGGACTCGAAGTGGGGCCAGCTCCGAGTGGGACAAGACTCTGCATAGCACAACATCAGATTTTGATCATTGTGAGGGTCTAATTCATATAGAGTAGAGTATGTCTGCATTATAATTAAGACTCATGAATGGGTTTTTGATATGCCCTGGCTGGCACTGGCTGGGGTTTTGTTAAATATTTGGTATTAGTCAGTTCTGTCGTCTACCACCCTGAGGGAGCTTCATTCAGGATCGTAGCTTCGGAAAAACAGTATTGAATTCACTCCCAGTGTGCAGGTTGGGATTCTATTCACTGATGTTATTGGTATATAAAATCTGAAATAATATATCAAAGAAATGTGTTATGATGACTAATGACCATGACCATCATCATCTGTTTATGCAGGTTTATAATGTCAATAGGAAGAAATAAAATGATGGAAGGTTATCTACTAAGATGTTACTGATCAGATAATTTCATTTTAATTTGAGGCAAATGTTGGATACATTATATTTTGGCATGAATATGGTAAAAAAATAAACACCATAAGCAAAAATTTTGGCTATGGCATTGCCCACCAAACCAAGTGAAACACTATTGCAAGCATTCTATGAGCATTTTTGAATGTAATCTAAAGGTTGAGGAAAATTAAAGTTTACTGTATTGTACACAGAAGAATAAAATGTACCTATCGGAGGGGTGTTGGTCCAGCTGAGCAAACTGCCAGTGCACTGGGTAGATGTACATGTTGTAGTTCTTCTCAAAGTCCTGCACAAGCAGCTCAACAGTGTGAGCACCAGCATGAAGACGCCTCTCACTTTCAAAGATTTTCTTCACCTACAGAATACAGAACACACAGTCCGTTTCATTGACTTAAACAGAGACTATTTACAACATACATTTTAAATAAGTTATCCTTTTCCCAAATGTGCTGTCACTATCTGACTGATCGATTGCATGCAAATAACACAATCAATTGCAGAGAAATAATATCATTTCAGCTTGTAGAATATATTAAGTTTTTAAGATTAAGGTTAAAAAAATTGAATTTTAAGAAGCCAGAGAATCCCAGTTTTATCAACACAGCAGCACATCTTACTCTAAAACGCTGTTTAGGAGTGAGGAAGCCAGGAGACATGGAGTCGTGTTCGTAGAGCTGCAGCAGCACATTTTTCAGCCAATCCCTCATTCGTAGAGGGAACTGGATCAGCTCAGTGTCCACACATGGAAGTATAACTAAGGTAGAAACAGAGCGAAAGATCAGGATCAACTAAAATGTTGTTAAACAGTTAACTCTGTACAGTGGTAAACTCTCACGTTTGCATGGCCCAATGTAGTCCAGATGAAGTCTGTGTCCTCTCTTAGTGCCCTCCAGGTTGCATTTAGTAGCAAAGAGTTCACACGAGGTATCATATGTCTTGTTGTCTGTGCCACAAACCTGCAGAAATTAACAGAACAATCAGATGCAGTGCAGCAGGTGTTGCAAGACCATTCCAGTTTAGCTTTCAACAGATCATCCATACTTACATGATCAAACACGTTCACGCTGGGAGGACATTCTGATGGCTGTTGACACACACAGCCGGGCTTATTGTCCCCATCAAGTTTACACGTCTTTCCACGTTTGCAGGGAAAGTTGTCACATGGATCTAGAAGAAAAGACAAGCACTGTGAAGACCTTTGACCAATTCTTAAATCCAGCGGTGTCAAGAATAATATTAAGGACTGGTTTGGTTTTATTTTATACCGTGAAATCTGGAAACCAATGAGCTATAACCACTAGACACCATCCCATACATTCCTCTGCCATTTGAGTTTGTACAGCGATTCAATTTAACTTGATCTCTATTATTCACTCCTTAAGCCAGCAGAGCTGTGTTTTTGTAGTGACCGTGAAGCAGAGTGATGCTATTCACGCTGAGGTTTTAGCAAAATGATCCCGTCAGCAGATTCCCCTGTGAGGCTGTTGGTACGTATAATGCATTAGTCAGTGTGGTGACCAACCAGCAGGGGCTTCTGGGTGATGTACGCTTCCACCAAGAGAGGACCTGGAACTGGGGTACAGATCCACTGTGGCTCTTATTTGAACTGGATTCATTCCTACTAAAGGACCCTGGGAAGGTACACAGGAAACATGAAAATACAATTTCTTGAAATATGGGGGAATGTTTCAACCACTTATTCATAGCCATGAGACTGCAGCACCACAGAATGTAAATGCAATTTTCCCCTTATGAAAACCTGCAGTAACAGATGTGTGGCCACTTGAGGGCAGCAGAAAAACACTGTGAACATGACACTGACATATTATAATCTTTAGTTCATGCGGCTACCTTGTTAGCAACAGTTACCTATTTACAAATCCAGCTGATATGGAGCAGATTCCAATATTCACTCGCCTTTTAGATTTGATTTTGGTGTCCACCAACTCCTGAGGTAATTTTATCTGACTTCAACAGCTAAATGCTCCATCCACTATGTTCTCACTTAGATGCTAACTTGGTCTATCTGCAGCTGGCTGCTGCAGCCAAAACTGTCTCTATGAGAGTGGTGAGAGTGAACCAAAACAGTAAAGCTGTGGACCACAAAAAAAAGTTAAATATGAGCTGAAAGACACTAAAACACTCAGTGGAGTTGAAGGGAACTGCAGAGCCCAGAAATAATTCTCTGTCCATTTGTCACCCCATTCAAATGCAGTTAGTCAATTTAAATTTAATAATTTAAAAATACTGATTATAGCCACTTTGAGGAAAGTAAATGTACAGACTACGTATACATTACCCATTTTCCTGCCCTTCTCCTCTTTGCTTTGTGGACTGTATTGTCAATGCTGCGTCCCTCAGAGTCAGGAGGATCCTGTTGGCTCTGTTCCTGTCCAGACTGTGTTTCCTCACTCTGTGGAGAGTGCTTCCTTGCCCTCTGATTCTTCTTTTGCTTTCTTGCCTTTCCCTTGGTGTGACTTCCACTCTCATTCTTACTCTTCTGTTCTTCCTTTCCAGCAGGTCGCGACCCTGATTCAAACTCTGTACTGCTCCTTGGTTCGTCAGGGTCCACGTTTACTTTGGGTTCTTTCTGATTGATGGTCATTTCTTTAGATCTGGCCTGTGGATCTTTGTCCATGTCCTCATGAGACGCTTCCTGACTGTCCACTGCCTCAGGGTTTTGTATGTTTAGTTCGTAGTCATCTGCAATGCTGGGCAGTGCTTTCTCACTGGTTTCTTTCTCTTTAGCATCTGTTTTTGAAAGAGGCTGGGTGTCATCAGTGTGGGGTTTTATTTTAGCGGATACACTGTACTGTAGAGGTTGTAAGATACCACTATCAGCGGCATAGTCAAGATCAGCTGTGATCTCTGACTCTGTGCTACCATCTGTTTCCTCCAGCAGTGCCCCTTGCTCCTCTCTGTCTGCGACTTTTTCAACAGACTCCTTTTCCATGAGTGACATCTTTTCCACTTCCACCTCTTCCTTCTCCAGCATTTCATCATCTTCCATACTCTCTTCCTTTACGTCTTCTTCTTCTTCATCTGTCACCTCCTCTATTTCTAGTTTGTCGTCCAACTTCTTCTCCTCCACCTCAGCTCCCTCATCCTCACTTAACTCCACAGCCTCACCAGACTCCATTTTGCCCTTGTCCGTCTCCACGTCTTTTTCCTCCAGCACTCTTTCTTCTGCTTCCTGCTCTTCTTCTTTTTCTTCTTCTTCTTCTCTCTTCAGAAGGTCTGCCAATTCCTCCTCACTCAACAGGACTGCAGTGCTTTTGTCACTCCTTTCAGTCACCTCAAACTCTCCCTCCTCCTTGTTAGCATTAGCATTGTCTTCGGAGCTCAATTCCTCGTCTTCCTCCTCCTGGCTGCTGGCCACAAACGTGACTAAAGTAGGTAAGATCTGTGGCTTGTTGGCCTCTTCCGTGATGATGTCCTTAGTCGGGAGAAAAGAAACATATCCATTTTACAACATGACATCATTGTATGTTTCAGACACATTGTTAAAAATCACTTAAGAGTCCTGGTGTACCTTTTCTTTGGCGGTATGTGAAGTCTTATGCAATCCATGATGTTTTCCATGAAGTTTACCTTTTACCTAGATATAAGGGGGATAATTAATACTGACTGAACATCCATTCAGTTTAAAACCAACATCACATCACATATTTTGTTTGAAAGGTCTCTCGTGGCAAAATGTAGCGTTGAATTAAGAAAGTATGAATTGCTACTCACAGACAGGGCAAATGTTGCTGCCAGTAAGCAAAGGAATACTAAGCAGGCCCTCATATCTGAAAGATTGAAATGAATAGTTTAAACATTTGACAAAAAACGAAACTAAATTGTTTTACATGTGCTAAATTACATTATTGTGACTCACTGCAGAGCTGAAAATCTGATAAACTGATTTGAAAACACACTAAACAACAATCAGTAGTGGTCGCAACAAAGACATGAACTTGGCAAATCGTTCAAAGTTCAAACAGACTGAGTGCATCTGTATGCTGCCAACACGGTCTGACAAGCAAAGCTGCAGGATTGGCCTCCACTGTTGTCAAGGTTACAGGCCTCAGAGATGCGCCTCTCTCTCAAAAGTCACATTCAGAGCTAAAGCAAACATCAGAAGCTACTAGACTGGAAAAAGTTGACTAAGTCCACAAACTTTTTGTCTCTCTGGACGGAAAAAAAACAGACTCTACTGGGCCTGTCCAGCGGAACAATAACTCTGGTTCGGCCCACTAAACCCCAAATAGGTGTAGACAGTGTGTGTGTGTGTGTGTGTGTGTGTGTGTGTGTGTGTGTGTGTGTGTGTGTGAAAGTTCACCAGAAGCGATTTATCACACAATTTTATGTGATCATTAAAACATCAAGGCAATGCTACAAATGACACATATCAGCTTTTTGCCTTTAATATAATTACATATGTTACAGTTGTCAATCTTTCACTCTATTTAATAAAAATGACTTGATTTCTTTGAGGACATATTACAACTACAAAATCTATGTTGATATGCATATTATGCACAGCTGTAAGTAAGCAACCTTTAAATGCATCAATATTATGGGCGATATATTAGTACATAGTAATATATTCAGTATATAGTACAAAAATATTTTTAGGGCATCAGTGCCAACATGGAACATTTAAGTGAAGTTCTGGCTATCACAAAAGGAGCTAACCAAGCCAGTGAGTCGCTGCATGCACCACACAAGTTCAATGAAAAACTAATTAGTCAACACTATGTCACACACATCTCTATTTGATCATTAACAAAGCATCCTTCAAAACATTCGAAAAGTCTCAGTAATAAGGATTTTACCTGAGGCTGGCAGTTGCAAGAGAATTGAGAATCCTGCACAAACACCAGTACGCGCCTGTGTTGAACCTGTGAGGATGTGCTTTTGTATTTGAGACAGTGCTCACACTGTCCACACAAACTGCCATGCTGCACGCGCGCACGCACACACAGATTTTTCTGGGTCTATTGTGCCAACGCTTTTACTAACTTTGGGAGTGTCTTTTGGCTCGAGATGTACTTTTGGCTCGAACTTCAGTTGGTTGCTCTGCCTAGCAAAATCTGCAATGTTGATCACTTGGGTGAATTTTATACTTATTTTATTATTTATTTTCACTGACTCTGCTTTGGGAAAACATCTCCGGAGAGAGAAAGAGAGTTGTTGTAGTGAACAAGAAAAACTAAAAAATCTGACAATAGTTTGTTAGGATAGGTTTGTGATACATAAACACACAGTAGATTCATAGAAGATGATTTTAATTTAAAATAGCAATTTAAAGTATTGCAATATTAAGTTCTCTATTTAAGCTTGCTTTATTGCTGTTTACCTACTCTAGTCAGTACTGTCTGCAGTGATAAATGTAATTGCTGTTGGACTGATATGTGTTTTTTGATTTTTTTCTTCTTGAAACCTGGTTTTAGGACAGACATATTACATACGCTTGGCCACTAGATGTCACGCTGTGACAAGTCTGTGTTCCTGAGACCGTTATGGCCTCAGGAACACTAACACATAGTGTTAATATTTTGATATGAGTGACATGAGAATTAAGAACATGATAGATGTTTGTCAGCATCTGGGTTTAGACACAATTAACTTTATTTTTCTACTGTATCTTTCTATTAACTGCTCAGAACAGTTACTAAATGGACTTTAAGGTGAGATCGTTTGTGAACTGCTGGGAACTGAAGCTTATCTATCCCTCATGTATTAATGTCATGTTATTGCATATCTGCAATGCTAGTTATAATATATTAACAATTGTAGTCAAAATCAAATGTATTTAAAGTATCAAGGTAAAAGTACTCATTAGGGCCCACTTAAAAATAATATATATTTTATAATTGTATTATAGTTATTGATGCATTAATGTGCAAGCATCACTTAAATGTTACAGCTGGTAACTACTTTATATACTGCTGGATACCTAATCTATAATAATGCATCATAATTAATGTGTTTCCTGTATTTAGCACTTTGGATTTACTTTGTTGTGTTTAAAGTGCTATATAAATAAAGTTGAGTTGAGTTGAGTAGTGTTAATGATGTGAAAGCACAAAGTAACTAAAGCTGTCAAATAAATTTAGTGGAGGAAAAAGTACATTTCCGATGACGTGTCTGTTCTGCTGCATATGTTCAGTTGCAATAAGAAAATCAATAACCTAGATGCACCAGATGACTGGCTGAAAGGGTCAATACATCATAAAAACTTAAGCAACCTCGGGGCAGAGATTGTTGACTTGCCGGTCTGTGTGCCACAACAAGCATCAATCGTCATCTCTGCACTCCTCCCTCGTCCTAAAGCAGGACCTTACAACAACTGGTAGCTGTGGTTTTGGCGAGAGAGCAGATCCAGACTGGTGAACATCCTTCTAATTACATGTTTCTTTTTGCACGGTCGAAATCCAAAGTGAGGTTAAACAAGGAATTCTGTTATCTTATTTTAAGCCATGACCATATATGGATATCCAGGAAACAATTTTAAGCCTCCAGGAGGAAATATAAATGTCTGTTTTTAGGCTTTCTACTGTACATGCCCTATTTCCATGAAACAAACCGTATTTCCAATAACATCATGTGACACTGGAGACTAATGTGCGTGTGATTCCAGATATGTGAAGATGCAATAAGTTTAAGCCTCCTTATTAGAAAGATACATTTATTTTTTCAATCGATCTTTGTCTAGACAAGTATTTTGAATCTACCCATAAGCAAGGCAGCACCTCTCAACTGCCCTGCTCCTTGTAATTAATTATTAGATAACAATAAAACTCCAAAAAATGTGTAGACTAGATAGCAAACAGAGAGAGAGAGAGAAAAACATCCATTTCACCGGAAACAAGCATGTCCCCGTCTGGCCCTCCTTTCCTCTCTGAGTGGGTGAGTTTGTTTTTTCAGCAGGCCACAAACCCTATGGTTAAGTATTCTAAACTATATTTCACTAAAGACTTGAGAGTGGGTGGAGGAAATTTACTGAATGAAACTACCGTGTGTGTGTGTGTGTGTGTGTGTGTGTGTGTGTGTGTGTGTGTAAGTGTGTAATCATTATTGTGCCCATGTGTGCTTGTTTTCACTCTCCGGAACAAATACACCTTGGCGTGTCGACAGTAGAGACACATCCGGAAGGAAGTGATGCAATCACTTCAATTAAGGTTACTTATATACAGTTGTCCTTAGAGTTTCCTGCAGCATATCCACACATCGTGCTCTTACTGCCTCAGCTGCCAGCATCCAGAATAGGACACTGGGTTCTCCTGTTCGCTGCTACGTATACGCCGAACAAGGACCACTGACAACTTTCTCACACTAGCTCTGACTCTAACGGACAAAAAGGTAATTGTTCATACAGTGACTGATTTTAACATGCTTTACTTTTTGCTCCATGCTTTGGTTCATAACTCACATATTTATCTAGCATGTAATCTTACTTTTTAGAACATTATTCCAAACTGTCATTGCTGTTGTATTGTTAGTTAAACATGTTTCTGTTCATGTTTTCTTTACATGTTCAGCCATTTGAGTGCAAGAGCAATTTTAGACAACTAATGCATAAAGAGAGCTGAACGTGTTTTGTATATTTAGAGAATGAATTAGTGACTTTTTGTGATTTTTTTGTGTTAATGTTTGCAAACCAGTTTACCTGAAATTGCCCTTGAGGAATGAAGTATTTTAAAATGAACATTGAGTAACAATATTAATCACATACTGTATGTCTGTTACAGAATGAAGGTTACCATAGTAACATTTTGCCTGATTGGAGCAGTTTTTGCCAACCCAGTAAGTATGAAAACCAGAAAATTAAACTCTTAAGACAGGCTGTTAAAATGTCTGCTTCTCCAGATGAATTTAAAAAATGTGCTAATTGTATATTGTGTCAAATAAACTACAAGGCAGCATCTCCAAAATAAACGGGATCTGTGTCGTGTTCTGTGTTGACATTTATTTATTAATTATTATTTCATTAATACTCCAGTTGCAACCATTATAGCATTAGTGCAAACAATCATCTTTGTGCCGCGATGTTTCTTTTAGTTTTTCATTTCTGCAATGTAATTTGTAACTCTGTTACTATGTCTGCAAAGCAGGACGGCTCAGTAGTTTAGGAAGAATGTTTACGGATCAGAATAACTCAACATGGATCCACATTGATCTTGTGTACTTCAAGAAACTACCATCATGAAAAATAAAAATGATTCTAGTTTTTGTCCTTGACTTAATCCTGACCTGTGATTTGTTTCGGACAGATTTCGTTCAGTGCCATTTTGGAATCAAGTGATCTTGACCCAAACACGGTTAGTGCCATTTGAAACAAGTCCTCTCTTCAGGCTGTATCACATTTGACTCTGGGTGTTACAGCTCAGGGATTTCAGTGCAGTCAGCTTGTGCTCCTCTGACACAGTCAGCGGGAAACAATAGGTGCGGTTTCTCAAAGATTATCCAGACCGCAACATCATTTCAGAGACTACTGTTTACAATACTCCCATGTCTGGACCCATTCATGCAGTGATAGCTTGCCCAGGCGATGGTTGGCATGAATGGATTTTAAATGAATGTGATGATTGTTTGTGTTGGTGTAATCAAACGTATTGTGGTTTGTGCTGACTTGGTTTTTCTTTCCCAGACTGAATGTTTGTCTGTTTCACAATCATCAGAAAATGACACCTCAGAGCTTCAGGTAATGTTTGCATTTATTCCAGTAAGGACTAAATGATTATTTTCTGATGCAGATGACTTTTGCATTACTTCTGATTGTGGATTTTCACCTAAATGGTTATGTATTCCTATTTCTGTTGCAGAGCTCTGAAGAAAATACCTCAAGTCAAGTGAGTTGTTTTGATTCATCAATCTTCTGCATGACTCAAGAGGAACAATCTACTAAATGTGAACTGATTCATCTGACAATGTGCTGAATTCACCTCTTCAAATGTAAATCTTTTCAGAGTGAGAGTTCAGAGTCAGAATCCACATCAGAGGACAAGGTGGGTTGTATCATAAACAACATTAAGCATGTTCTTGCTGGGTTTCTTACCTCAAATTCATCACATTTTAAGAATTGTGGGTGAAATAGTGCAAACTTTGACAGTAAAAATGAAAATAATTGTGACAAATCAGGTCTGCCGTGAAAAAACAGAAAAGGAAAGAAAGAAAAAAACTTGGGGCAGAGATGCCCATGACGTATATACATTAATAAAACAAAATTAATACTGTATGTGTATTTATAACTTTCTAGCTGCACTCGAGTTGCATTATTTTCTAACACGATATGTTTCCTTTCCACGAACAGACTTCAGAGGAGAGTAACAGTCAATCGGATGAGGATGAAGAGGTAAGGCCAATTAAATCAAATATTTTTCCAACCGCGCATGTTTGCCAACTGTTATGTATGGCACGGCATAATTCTGGTCTCCATTTAGCTCATATTATTCACTATATCTCCACAGACAGACACTATGGCTGAAACCAGAGATAACAGCATGGGAAGTGAGGAGAATGTTCGAACGGTGGGATGAATATTTTGCACACTCACTTGGTTTAAAACTCCTTTAGCTGAGCTAAAAGTTGAGTGACACTATGCTGTGCTTATTCTCCGCATCAGAGTTGGGTTCGAGTGTTTGCAAGTGTCATCAAACACCTGAGCGCAGAGGACAACAGCAGCACGGAGGTCAAGGGTGAGTCAGAGCACCTGGCTGAGAAACAGCCCACTCATACCTCCACCAGCACCACCTTCAGACAGAGGCCCAACACCACTCAGGGTCGCACGAACCTACGGCTGGTGGAGAATCCCTCCGACAGCAGTGACACCACCAGCGACAGCGCAGACACCAGTGATATTACTGGTGGAACATCTGTCACCAGTGACAGCAGTGAGAGCACCAGCAGTGAAAGCAACGAGACCAATGAGACAAGTGACAGCAGCGATGCCAGCAAGAGCTCAGAGGAGAGTAATGCCAGCGACAGCTCCGAGCTGGTACAAATCAAAACCCAAGACTGTGTGAATGGAACTCAGAGCTGTGAAAGTGAAGAGCATCTCCTCCGGGATATAGGAGACGATGCTCATTACTCAGTGGACAATCTGATGGTTCCAGATGAGGATGAAAGAGAGTTAAGTCTAAGGAGATGATGGCATGCACCTGTGCAGCTCTATGTTTCCCACTATGAACTACACCATTAATAAACGATCTGCCTGAAGACTTCAGGATGACATATTTGCTCTTGCCCATCGCTGCCCATGTTGATTTTGGTATTATAATGTTACCTGCAGCTTACGGATTTGTGTGTGTGTGTGTGATTATTATTGTGATGATGAGCATTTACATTGCTATATTTACAACAAATAATAAACAAACTACTAATATAACCATGGAATTAAGTGCTTGCATGTTTTTAATCAGACTTGAGCAGTAGTTCAAAGTAAGTAGGTCTAGTTAGTCTGTAATTACAGGTTTGAAGTGCTCGTGCCTTACTTGACCTAAGTATTTCCAATTGATGCAGATTTGTAGCTACCTCTACTCCAGTACATCTTAAAATAAATATTGTACTTTTTACTCCACTGCATTTACTTAATAACTACTTACTAGTCACTTTGCACGTTAAGATTTATACATATATTATATATGTATAAATCGGATCACATGTATATATGATATATACATGTGATCCGATGTTTCAAAAGCGGACCACCTCGCTAACGTTACATGTTTGGTATGTTTGGCTTGTCAGTGTTAGGCCGTCATTTACCAAACGCACATGTGGCCGGTTAGCTCAGTTGGTTAGAGCGTGGTGCTAATAACGCCAAGGTCGCGGGTTCGATCCCCGTACTGGCCACTGATAATTTTTTTATTTGACATACTCCCTTTGAAGTAATGCTGCCGCCCTAGTTGTAAACGTAACATTAAACTCCTTTATACACTCACAGCATGTCAAAGCTCAAACTGCAGAGCTGCATTTCACCCCGCCTATATAAAAACGTACACTAGATGGAGACAAAGTCAACACTCATGCTACATTGTTTGCTGACAGCTCTTAAAGACCCAGCAAACCTTCACTGATGGTTTCATTTACTCTGAATTATTAGGTCACTGCTTATCTTAAAATGAATCTGAACTATGCAGATCATAACATCAAAACCATAAAGATATAAGTTGTCCCATCATAACCGGTACAGCAAATCTAACCGGGGAGCGAGGGTCAATCAAGCACTATCAAAACCCACAGACAGTACTTAAGACTTAAGTTTGTGGGTGGACTATGGGAGTACAGGGGGTACTGTTTTTCCTCCTTGTAATATTCAAGCTCTGTCAAACTTTAGAAGTTGTTGACTCAGTAAGCTTCAGCTATCATTAGGTAAAGTTAACTGCCTTTAGTAATAATTTCAGATTCCATGGGACCTTTTTCCAGTAAACAGTCTTTTATTAAACACTTATGTTATTAACTGGGAGGTAATGCGCCAACACTTCTAAATATATTAAAGTTGTTTTGTTTTCAACAACTTAAAAGCTCCTGCTTTTAAAAGGCAATGTTTGGGAAACTAGCAAACAGGCATTCCTTAAAAGTACTATCAGGGAAGATATGCTATCATTTTAAATGCAAGAACATCCAGTATTCAGTTTATAGAAAACGTTTATTACAACGTATTTTAACATGTTAAACAATGTGGGAACAATAGATGCACTATTACGATTTCTTAGTCTTGAGATTCTGCAAAACAAACCCCAGATGAAATCCAACATAAGTGACATGCATCTTCACAGTGACCCTCTTCTTAAACCTACTGACAATGAAAAGTTGAAAATGCAACTAAAACACACGACATTCTATGCCACTCACATAGTTACATTTGTTGTTGAAACAAGTTTTATAGAGCCATAAATCAGAATGAACAGGCAAGAATAATGGCCAACACACTACAGTTCTATGTTTGAACCCATAAACATCTGCGGGATTGCGTCCTCTTTGAGGTCACTGTCCTAGCTGGGAAAGTGAGACTTCAGGTGTTCCCTCAAAGCTGGTATAGTGGGGAGCTCTTTGCGACACATGTGACAGCAAAGAGGTAGTTTCAACAACTCACTGGTTCCCTCCTTGGCGGTGAACCTTCCATTTGTTTCAAGCATGTGAATGACATCTGCAGATTAAAAAATTAAAAAAAAAGTGGGAAAATACAAATTTGCAGAAATGGACACAATGTGATACTGTGGGATTTTTCTTTTTTTTTTATTATTTGCTCTCACCATGACTCTCAATGAAATAGTCCGTTGTGAATGAGTTCCAGTGCTTTTTGTGCTTTAAATAAGAAGAGTCAAAGTCTTGGCTGATCACATGGAGGTGAACATGACTGTAGAAGACAATACACACAGAATTTATAAAAGCTTTGTGTGTCTACATCAAACATGTGCTAATCCTCCTCCTCATGGACTTCAGGCTTGAATTTGCTTTATACATACCAGAGTTTGTTTTGCATTTAAAAGACCGTACCAATTCACTGAATACTTTTTCCATGTATTACAAATTGTGTATAAGTTCAATTTCTGCCATCCAGTTTTCAAAGATTTATATATTGATGTACTGGGGTGATTGAATATACACACCAGCATCAATGAACAGCTTCTGATTTCTGTCTAAAGATAATGATCCAAAACAGGCTTTCTATATGGCACATTGTGGTACTTACTTTCTCTCTTTTTTCATTAAGCCTATAACTGTAAAGTCGCAACATACTACATAAACAGGGACGAAGCAGTGTTGATCACTGGGTAGAAATAAAGTTTTTTAACTGGCCACTAAAGCTACAGTATGTGACTTGCTGTGGTTGTACAGTGTAAGGCAGAGCAAGACAAGCGTGTTTGTAAAGCACATTTCATACAAAACTACTATTTAAAGTGCTTTATATATTCCATTAAAAACAAGCAGAAAATACAGAATAAAACATTAAAACACAAATTAAAAAGGGCATAAACCTTTTAAAAGGAAAGACAGAAAAAAATACTAGACCGCCAAAGATGTAAGATGGAAAATGTTGAGTGCTTAAGTTTCAATCGAAGGCAGCGGCGAACATAATTTGAACCTTTGTGCTTAGATTATTTTGTTAAATATAAATGTTTTTAACCTGGATTTTGAATAAATGCTGAAGCACCAATATGGTCTCTTAATGTAATTCAAACAGTGATTGTTTACCTCATAGTGGGAATGGCATGATACCCTGTGCGGAAGCGTAGTGAGCCAACATCTGCGCACTGCTTAATCATCTGGTCAGCAACTTGCTGCATATGTTTCAGCAGGTCACAGTGCTCCTCACGTAAGGCCTTCAGACTGGAAATGGACTGCCACGGGAGGACCAGCCAGTGGTAGCGAGCCTTTGGGTATTTATCTTTGATTACTACTACTTTATCATCCTTGTACACCTTGAAAAATGGAGACAGTGACAGTTTTACATTCTCAGTCACGCTTAACAATAAAGTCATGCAGTCACAAATCCAGCTGGGACCCAGAACAGTAACCATCACGCCATCTGCCAATCTTGTTTGTTTGTTTTGTTCAATAGCTACCTGCATCTTTGGGTCTTGCATTGAGGTCTTCAGACCTTGGCTCCAGTGTCCAAAACTTTCCTGCAACAAATTTAAGGTAATATGTTGGGGGTTTTTTTTTGTAATATAAAATACTCATAACCAGCTCCATAGAAAATCCATACAAGAGAAATACATGTGGACATCATAAAAATAACATTTTAAATATGTGCACACCCACTCTCTTTCTTGTCTTACACTGGTTTTCGGGGTGCCTTCATGGCTGACTGACACAGAAACCTTTTCTGTCTGTTTGGCTGCTTTCACACTCGGCTCTCGGTCCTCTGAAGCTAGCTCTCGTGGCCTTTTGGTGCCACCATGCTCTCCGGTGGGATCCACCTTGAACTGTACAGTGTATGGGTAGAGCTGATTGACAATATGAAGCTGCTGTCCGGGCTTCATTTTCACCTCATTTCCCTTACCCACCACCACAGCGTCTATGGAGGTGGGGTTCAAGCCCAGCTTTGGAATATAAAAAGGGAGATGAGAGACAGAGTGGTAAATAACCAGTGGTAGGACCTTTCAGTGATCATTACTGCAGGCAGACTTAACAAGATAATAATTCTTAAATTCAACAGTATTTAATAACGCTCAGCATAATGCTTGCTTCATAATGCTTTATGAGTTTCACTCTGACAAAATCAATGTTCCTTATGTTTCTCACCTGTTTAACTTTGACATAACCTTTGTTGCATTCTGCTTTCAATTCAACTGGTTGAGAAGGGATAACATTTGCACAGGTTAAACTTGCTTTTTAATACTTTTGGAAGATGTTTTAAAGTTAAATATAAAAAATATGAAATACACATGAATAGATATAAAACAAACAAATATAAAAAAGATTACTAGACCATAATGTAATGTTTGCCTTATGAACATAAATATAAGATAAAGAAGATATAATGGTATTTTATTTAACGTCCACTGTTGTATGATAATAACCATTGTTTTCTGTTTTGGCCAATATTCACTTTTATATGCTTTGACAACAGGAACCCTAACCCTGAGGGACAATTCACATCAGTATCCGTTTTAAACTTTGTCTCACAAATAATTATTGGGTAACATGTATGAAGAAACCTTGATGACATTTTCTTATCTTCCCCTTTTTGACGCTGTAAGCTACTTGCAGGCACAGCCAGTGTATCAATCGGTTAGATTACCTTGCTGCCGAGAGCACTTTTTGTCTTTAATAGTCGTTTCTGGACCTCGACCCAGGACAACTGTCTGTAGGTGACGCAGCCGAATGGGTGTGTGATTGCCCTCCTCGCTGATAAGCCAGCAAATTGGCATTTTATCATCATATGTAGCTTTTGCAACAAAGCTACAATATTTGGTTGCAGCCCACGCTTGTTTTGGTGACTCGTCTGGTCGCAGGAAATTGACGTCACTGGATGCGATTTTTTTTTTTTATCCGTGGTAGAGGTGGGCTGGAAGCTTCTGGAAGAGTGAACTGAGGCGTGCTCTGAATTTGTGAGGATTCAACATATTATCTTCATAAAAGGTTGGAAAACAATAATTCAGCGGTACATAGTGTTTGTACCCGTGTCACATTTAATTATATTTAGCGTAACGTCAGGAAACCAGCCTAGCTAGCGTGTTGGTATTAGCCAGGCTATCGTTGGTTGGGCTAAGTAACGCTAGCTAAGTGCATTGGGCCTGATAGTTATGAAACCCTGTGACTGGTTTAGTCGCCAACAGCGTAACAGATAGTTGCTAATATAATAGAAGTAATTAATAGTCGCGCCAACGAGATATAATCCCCAGATTTGGGGAAATTTTTTTAACGCAAGTCACCAAAACAAGCATTACGTGTAAAAAGTACGTTAGCGATATAATCATAATGAGAATAACTATTTATATAGCATCTTTTAAAAACAGACTTTACAAAGTGCTTTGACAGGCAAAGCAAGAACAGGATACTCGGAAAGCAATAAAACAAGAAAGCAGTAAAAGATAAATGAAATAAAGTGAAAAAGGACAAACAAGATACAGAGAAAAGATTAATGAACACAAATTAAAAATTGTAATCAATAAAAGACGATATAAATACATCACATGGAAGCGAGTCTATATAAATGGATTTTAAGAAGTGATTTAAAAGAAGCCTTATCTCCTCAGGCAGGTAGTTCCAGAGTCGAGGAGCCCTGATGGCAACAGCACGGTCACCATAATCGAACCTCTTTGAAACCTCATGTTAAAATGATGTTCTTTTCCACTGTTTACCTTGTGGTCTTCACACATTTCAGGCTCATGGCTCAACTATAAAACAAGATAATGATAAAGTTGCTAAATAATCAACATCACAACTAGGCTAACCGTGCACATTTTTAAAATGGGCAGAAACTACTGCACCCGTGGTAGGATTAACTAATGATCAGTTGTCCTGTTTAATAGTTCAGTTATAGTCTGTCATGCTCACCTTGCCCCCAACGGTGACCGGATTATTTACATTGAAATGTTTTGTCATTGAAAAACACCAGAATACAAAAAAAAAAAATCAAAGTGCACGGTCAAAAAAATGTACAAGTGTGATACATTCATTTATCAAAAGCTTTTTAAAGCATGTGTTTTGTTTTTTTGGTGGAATTTGGTTCAATGTCAACCTTTTCCCAATACAAGTGTTCCAATGCCATTGTTTCCTTTTTCAGTTCATGTTTTGTTTCCAATGCCAAATTTTATTTTCAAACACATGACCCTCATCGCTGCTCGATATCTGGGTACATTTGTGCTGTGATGAATAATGAGTAGCACTATAAGACCATGACGCATACAAAAACATCCTTATAGTGTCATTGTACATCTCAGCATAGTGCACTTGAATCCATATACCATAGGTGAGCAGTACACAGGTGCGTACTCTAAGCCCTGAACAGGGAGACGTGGACATTTACACATTTTCATACAAGCATGCTGTCAGCATAAACGTCATTGTTGAGTTGCCAGCATGTGTACAGTGTAATGGAGTCTACTACAATGAATCGTACATCTGGGAAGCTTGTAATGATACGTTTTTTTTAAAAAACAGAAATGTTGATTCAACTTAAAGTGTTGGATTGCATTATATTGAAAGGTGTTATATTGAAGTTTTGGAGGGTGTTTAAGAGCTAAACCGGAACTGAATATTGAAATACTGATTGTGTTTTACCTTTCTTTTATTTTTCCAAAGTTTTCCGTTAAAGGCCAACATGGTTAAAGAAACAGGCTTCTATGACACATTGGGTGTGAAACCTAATGCTACTCCTGATGAACTGAAAAGGGCCTATCGCAAACTAGCATTGAAATATCACCCTGATAAAAATCCTACAGAAGGAGAGAAGGTAAGTACCTTTTATTAAACCTATTAACATTAGCAGTTGTATTTAATTTTCCTTGCATAGGAATGGCAAATTCTGTAATGGACATTTCATAACGGTTTAAATTGACTTGTTTATAAACGTAGTGTTGTTTTACTGAAAATACAACTTTATTCATGTTCAAAATCTAGTGTAAAATCTATCTGAATGTTGGATATTGCTAAATGAAATAATGTAATGGGCTAGATGAAACAGGGTATGAGTAGGTTTTCTTAATCTAATTTTGTTGCTCTTTGGTAGAAATATCTAAATTTTCTTCTTGCATTTGTAGAGGCCATATATAACAGAGCTCACTCATTATTATCAGACTGCTATTATTTTGCACGTAATATCAAAGAGTTGAATACCGTTTAAGCAGCTGTATATTACCAGTGATGTAATTTGACCCTCTTCAAAAAAGCGTGTGCTTTTTGTTTGTTTTCATTGTAGTTCAAGCAGATCTCACAGGCATATGAGGTGTTGTCAGATGCCAAGAAGAGAGAGCTATATGACCGTGGGGGTGAAAAGGCTATAAAGGAAGGAGGGACTGGTGGTGGTGGTGGTGGGAGCTTTGCATCACCTATGGACATCTTTGACTTATTTTTTGGTGGAGGTAGTCGGATGCACAGAGAGCGAAAAGGTACGGAAATATTAGAAAAATATCACTAACCTGAGATGATGTTTGAAAAAAAGAAGTCTGAAGTTTTGAGTTGTGAATAGAGTGTAAAACCTAAACTTTGCTGATTCATCCTCTGAGCCAGTGCCAGTTCTATTGAGATGGAAGGTGCCGTATTGAACACTTAGTTGTAGCTATGGAGCTGCACCTAACGATTATTTTCGAGGCGAGCAACTGTCCAAACCACAAAATATTCACTTTACTGTAATACAAGACCAACATATAAAGCATCAAATTCTCACATTTGAGAACCAGGAGTCAGAAAAATTACAATTAACTGGTTATCAAAATAGTTCATTTTCTTTCAGTTGATTAATCAACTAATCATTGCAGCTCTACTACCGATACATGGGACAATAATAGCTGATTGCAGATACATCTGTATATTAGGCTGTAATCACGGTAGTTGGTGTTCGGGCATACCGATTACATTTCTTGCCCATGATCAAATAAAAACAAATGTGTACAATACTAGCATGTTATCCATACTTTTATGAACTGAAAGTGTGTGCTCCGTACAGCATCAGCACAGAGTAGCAGGGGTCAGGTTTCATTTATCACGTGACGAGAGTAAGGAGAGTTGATCAACAAGACAGTGACGGAAGATCTAACCTTAAAGATAAAAGTAAGCCCTCGATGGATATTGAGCGTCATTGACGAATATCTTTTCTTATGAAATGCCAACGATATGTTTCCATCATTCTATAGTTTGTCCACCCACGAATATTGAAAGTTTATTTTTAACTGTAAAATGTAATGCCCAGCACATTTCTTGGTCACAGCTGTTAAAAAATCACATGTAAGGAAGGGAGCCTTATCCAAAATGTTTATTTATGGTTTGTGAAAAGAAATTCAATATTGGCCGATATACAGCTCTGGAAAAAAATTAAGAGACCACTGCAAAATGATCAGTTCTCTGGTTTGACTATTTATAGGTATGTGTTTGAGTAAAATGAACGTTGGAAAATTTGGAGTGGTCTCTGAATTTTTTCCAGAGCTGTGTATTATCACCAGATTCTCTTTTAACACTCATCACTATCGGACTCAAAAATCCTGTATCAGTTGGGCTATAAGGTCTACTTTGCAACATGTTTAATCAGTTTTTATTTTCTCCCTGCAGCTCTTTTTTTTAAGAAGTTTTTTTTTTTTTTAGGGAACAAGACACAAATTTCTCTATTCCTCCTGCAGTTTGTTTACGATCACATTATAGCCAAAATGCAGGGATGTCGAGCCAGCATGACAAATGTTTGAGAGAATAAGTCTGAACTGGCTGTACATCAACTGTTTTATTTGTGACAATGCAGTATGGCTAAAAGGAAAACATTTCTGAGCCTCAAATGCAGACGTAAACACGTCACGTTTGTCTCGTTCACATTGTACAGTCGTGTGATGTTTTTGTTACAAGATTTTTTTTTTGAGCCATTTAGGATTTGTAGCAGGACTTTAGGCTTGTTTATTTAAACGTGTAGAATGTAATATGAAAAGAATCGCACACAAGGAGTGTGTACTGATGAAATCTTATCATTTGCAGATCTTATTCTAAGAAACGGTGTGATTCTGATCTCTGTGATTTGTCTTGCCCCAGGGAAGAACATTGTTCATCAGATTTCAGTGACACTGGAAGATCTTTATAATGGAGCAACAAGAAAACTTGCTCTCCAGAAGAATACTATTTGTGAGAGATGTGAAGGTACGTCTTTAGCTATGCGAGTTACTTTTTACATGCTCTTGTTGGCGTTCGTCACTGCACTTGTTAAGTAATTCAAGCAGACTTCTCAGCACACACAGACACAAGCATGCCATGAAAAGACTCTTTGTCCAATAACAAAACACATCAGTCTTGTAAATGTGATGCAGTCTTTGCCCGCCACAGATGATATAATGAGCCAAATGTAAAACAAAAATGTCCGTCATCTTTGTTTTCCAGTGTGCTGACAGTTTATTTTTCTTCGCAGGTCGTGGGAGTCGGAAAGGTGCTGCACAGATGTGCGTGACTTGCCATGGCACAGGCATGCAGGTCCGCATGCACCAACTACTACCAGGTATGGTCCAACAAGTGTCCACAGTGTGCCACAGCTGTCAAGGCCAAGGACAGAGAATCAGCCACAAGGACCGCTGCAAAGCGTGTGGAGGTCGAAAGATCCTGCGCCAGAAGAAGATTTTGGAGGTCCACGTTGACAAAGGTGAGCGTTTACCTAGATGCTTCTGTGACTGAAGATCAAACTAAAAACAAATATATTCATCACCCGGTCACTTAATTGCCACAGGAATGAGAGATGGCCAGAAGATCGTTTTCCATGGAGAGGGAGACCAGGAGCCTGGAATTGAGCCTGGTGATATCATCATTGTCTTGGACCAGCGAGAACATCCGCATTTCACCAGGTAATATATTCTGTCATCAAGTGTCTTGTTTGTGATGTTAAAAAGAACAGTACATGAGCCAAAGTAGAAGCACCAATTCTGGTCACCAGAAGTCAGTAGAAATCTAAATTATTACTCAAAGTCCCGTTTGACTTTACACCCAGTAAAATCTTTTTTCTTTTTTTTTATCTCATTACTGCTGTCAGGAAAGGAGAGGACCTGGTCATGTCGATGGAGTTACAGCTGGTTGAGGCTTTGTGTGGTTTTAAGAAACCTGTTCAGACACTGGACAACAGAACTCTCCTCATCACCTCACATCCAGGTAAAACAAATAATTTAAGGCACAACTACCCCTTTAAATGACTAATCTTTAGTTGGCAATCAGGCTTAATGCCGGACAGTGTCATCTTTAGTGTTCTTATTGTTATATTGAATGTTAGTACGTTTTTTGATTGCAAGATACCAGTGTATGGAAGAAATAAAGCATCCCTTTTCATTTTTTTTGCACCAGCATTTCCTGGTGAACTGACACTGGCCAATAGTTGTCTTATAATCCAGTGATTTTCCTAGTAGTTTGCAGGGTTGGTTAATATAACAGACATCAACCAGCCACCGTTTGTGGAGCGTTGTTTGGTTTCACAAGTGTTCAGTGCTGTACACGCCACACTGCACTTCACTGTATAGAGAATTGCAGCCATTCAATGCCTCTTTTTTTTTTTCCCCAAAACAGTTAAAAATGATTTGCATGAATTTGATTTTAAAAAATGTTGATGAAAAATATTTATAATAAATAGAAATGTGAGAACAAATGCCTTGTATCTAAGGTGCTAAAATGTGCTTCTTTTTTTTTTATCACAGGGGAACTGATCAAGCCTGGAGACACGAAGTGCGTCTTGAGTGAAGGGATGCCCATGCATCGCAGGCCGTTTGAGAAGGGACGCCTTATTATTCACTTCTCAGTAAGATGTTTTTAAATATCTGCTTTTTAATCTGTTTTAATCTTTTCCCTGTTTACTCATCTATTATATTTTTATTTCGCACATGCTTTCCTTTCTGCAAAAGGAATCAAATCTATATCAGCCTCTCACACACAAACCACATCTCCTCTCCTGCAGTAACGAACCACACCCATATGTGAATGCCTGCATGTCAACGCCCACCTTGCAGTTATGCCTTATTCTCTGAGTCTTTTGTAATGTAAAGCTCATCTTCTTGTCACATCTGGCCATGTCAAATCACCAATACAATACCAACAGTCAAACATAATGAAGTAAGCATATTTACACAGCCAGACACGATGCTGCACTGTTATATGGTTTTTGTGCTCAGCCTGTTCATTGTTTCCTTTAGGTGGTGTTCCCCCAAGCCAACTTCCTCCCCGAGGAGAAGCTGAAGGAGCTGGAGCACTACCTCCCAGAAAAGCTGGACGCAGAGCAGCCAGACCGTATGGATGATGACCTCTACATCTACACCGACCTGGAGGACTGTGACTTAGAGAACAGAAAAAGACACCACCATCACTACCACTACATGGATGAAGACGACTATGCCAACACTGGAGGTGTTCAGTGCCAGACGTCTTAAATAACAACTGGCCTGTTCTTATTCCAGAAGCCCATACCCTCATTTCTAAATCCAAACACCTTTCTGGAATTTTGTGCACTTTTTATTTAATTACTTTGTCTTAAAAACGTAACTGTTTACTTGTTGAAGTTTTCTTTAAAGCCGAATCATAAAACTGTGTCCCTACACCCTCCTGATTTATTATGATAATGCCTTTTGGACAGAGTAGAGTATCTCCAAGTTTCAGGACTAAACTTGGATCTGGGTGAATGGGATTCCTCATCATCTCCGGGACTTTATTTTAGTTATTCATTTCTTTTTCCTGTCGCACTGTGATTATAGAGGAGGGCTGTTATTACAGAGGCTTCAAAAGAAAGAAAACGTGTCTAAACAAAGACTGCCTGCTTTTTATGCAGTTACACTAAAACTGATGCCAATATTAATATGAAATAACCTTTTTTTTATAGTGTGACTAAATCGGTTGTTGTTGTGAACCATTTGTTGATGACTTATTCAATTTGTTGTGCGTGTGTGAGTGAAGACCAAATCTTCAGATAGTGGTCGAGGGGGATATGCATCGAGACTTGAGTTAAAACATTTATGCTGTTTTACCCTTTCAAGGGCTATTTTCTAGACATTTTCTAAATCTTGAAAATGTGACAAGAAGACGAAAGTTGGCAGTAAAGGTGATAATGATTCAGGCATGGCAGCATGTCAGGTCAAGCCACTAAATTGCAGATTATTCAAACTAAAAAACACATTTGTTTTGGAAATGTGTGAAAAGTGGAACATCTTGTGTGTGTGTATACAACACAGTTTGATAAGAGCCAAATATGTCTGCAGTTGATGGCAGGATAGGTATTCAGAGACAAAGGGTCAAAGATGTAAGAAGTTACTATTATTTTAATTACAGAGCATCCATTTAACATTTCAGGTTTTATGTGGTTAGGAATTTTATTTAGCTGAAAGTTAGCCAGGCCCATAATACCATGATGGCAAATGTTTTTCCCCTCTTTAAAATTGTAGCGTTCCAAGTTGCCTGCAAGTTGTACAAAAAAAGAAAAGCTAATGTTTAGGTTGTTGTTTTAAAGGTTTAATGTTAAAATCAGATGATAAAGAGTTTGATTATTTATCTGATCTGTCTTAAGACCTAAATCTGGACTTTAAATTACAAATTTTAATCAAAATAGCAAGTTAAACTTTTTGAGGGTGTTTTGCTGATGTCAGCTCACATGCTATTAAATGTGTCTTCTTTTTTCTGTATTTGTAGTCCTAATTAAATGTAAAGTAAATGCCAAATGTCTGTGGGAGGTTATGGAAGGACTTAAAATTGGCACACCTGATACCTCAATGAAGTGTCCGCCTGTTTGAAAGCCTAATCATAACTTAACTTGAAGCTACTTGATAATGCAGTTGGTTTTTTTTTTTTTGGTTTTTGGTTTTCAGTGATGACTTTGCCTTCTATATTGTAAAACACAACTATGCTCACCAGAATGGAGATTCCTTAAATTGTTTCACATTTGTTTTTGATGCAGATGCAAAATTATGAGTACTCATGGGGGACTCAACTCAAAGTTCAACTCAAATAAGTGTTGTCAAGTTCTTAATTTCACTGCGTGTCAGGACCAATGATCTACTTGTATATGTTAATTGTTTTTCTAATTAAATGCAGTGTGCTGGTCTCTCTAAATTGTGGTATTACAATGTGTGAGTGATAATTAATATTTTGTAACCAGGAGCTCCACTGTAAGATGTAACATGTAAGAGGAGAGTTACTCCAAACAAAAAGAACAGTGGCATTTCTTGTAGTTTCAAGCGTTTTTGTTTTACTTGCTTTATTTGCTCCCGATGATGGTTTTAAAGTCGAAACAAAAGCTTGACACAATGCCTCTGTCCTTTTTTTGGAGTAACAATTTTTTTGTAGACAGTCTGCATTTCAGTTATAGTAATATTGATGTTCTTAAAGGATGAGAAATGTTGCTGCAATTCTAAAACCTTGGCCCAAAAGAGTTTCTCTTCTGCTAGCTTTCAGCCAGGACATTAGACAAGTAATCTACACTAGAGCTGAGATGCTTAGTTGATTAATTGATTATTAAATAATTAATTGGCAACTATTTTGATAATTGGTTAATCATTTCGGTCTTTTTTTTTTTCGTTTTGTTTTTTTTAGGCAAGCCTGCCAAACATAGCCCTGGTTCCAGCCTCTAAATGTGAATATTTACTGGTTTTTCTTTGACTTCTGTGACGGTAAACTCAGCATCTTTGGGTTTTGAACAAAACAATTGAAACAATGTCACTTTGGGCTCTGGGAAATAGATATTTTTCACTATTTTCTGACACATTATCGACCAATTGATTAGTTGATCAGTCTAGGTGAATCAATAATAAAGACTTTTTTTTTAGTTGCAGCCCTTGTCTAAACTACAGACGGTAAATGTTGCACAAATTTTTGTCAATGACTTCTGCCTTTGCTTTAAAACAGTGCTCGACTTAACAAGGCATCCACTTTCAGTTAAATTTAGAAACAGCTCAGGGTTTTTCTAAACTAAATGTCTTTGGACAGTTGTTTTCCTCTTCCACACAGACGGGCATATTTTTGTTTAAAACTTTTCAATTCTGGCTTTTGGAATTGCAACAACTGAAAAATTTATTTTGCCATTTATTGAACAAATCTGATGCTTAAGTGAGTTTTTTTTTTTTTTTTAAATGGCACATACACAACTGGAGACTAAAGGTTTTTGAATTTTATTGATAATCATTTTTGACATGATGACAGTATTATATACATGAATAATACAAAATAGAGTGCAATGACAATATTATTTTGCAACAACGACATATGGATGATAGAACAGAGATAGATGGTACCAGATGCTGTAGTGCAAATAGAAAATACTGGTCAAGGCCGTAGCTCTGTTACTACTTGCAGGCATACAGTTCCTACTGATGCTCAGGAACACGTTTTACACTCAATGCAACGAACATTAAACACATTTATTATATACACACAGCATACAGAATGTGTCACTGGAGCTCCACTGAGGTTTATCTTTAGTCATCATGCATATTTGTAAGGTGTACTAAAATTGTAGAGCCACATTTAGACACTGCACTGAGGTAGCATGCAGGAAACACAGAGTACAAAACAAATCACATCTGAATGAGAATCTTCGAATCAAAGTTACAAAAGTATTATTAAAAACTAAATCTTAACAAATCAAATACCTGATATTGTCTGTTTATGCCCAAACAAGAGGCAGTTTCTATTTTAAATATTTTCACGACAGTTCACTATCATGCATTTTCATGTCTAATAAAGACAGAAGAGATGAAAATGGGGATTCAAACTGAACTGGTGAAGTTGGATCTATGAGGAAGTTGTGTGTGTGTGTGTGTGTGTGTGTGTGTGTGTGTGTGTGTGTGTGTGTGTGTGTGTGTGTGTGTGTGTGTGTGTGTGTGTGTGTGTGTGTGTGTGTGTGTGTGTGTTGTATTGAGAG
>JAVQJF010063346.1:0-12891 GCA_036023855.1 Gadopsis marmoratus | reverse complement strand
ATTTGTACTGTGGCCTCGGTTGAACCCATATCTGATTTCCTCCCTCCCTCCCTGCCTGCCCCTCCTCCTCCTCCTCCTCCTCCTCCTCCTGCTGCTGCTGCTGCTGCTGCTGCTGCTGCTGCTTCCCCCCAGGCTGGGAGGCCGAGAGCTGCAGGGCTGCGACATGTGAAAAGAGCTCCACCCCTCGACCCTTTCAACCTTCGACCTGAGGTGAACTACATCCTCTCCTCTCACCTTCCTCCTCTTCTCTTCCTCTCCTGTCGCCTCGTGTCATTTCGGCCTGAACTCGTTTGTGTTTTTTCTTTGTTTTTTTTTTGCAGCAGAACTCACTTGAGCTGACGACGTGACGGCGACCTGACACCCTCACGCCTCGGGCATGCCTCAGGTAAAGCACCTGCAGCCGTTGTCATCCATCACCTCCTGCGCCCCGTGTTCTTCTTTTCTCACTCCGTGTGTGTGTGTGCTTCCTCCCTCTCAGCCGGGTATGAATGGGATGGAGCCTGCGTTTGGCGAGGCCTACGGGGGACACAGGGGTCTGCTGAGCCCCTACCCTCTGGCCATGTCGCCACAAGGGGGCAGGACTGAGTACGACCAGGTGAGCCGACGCACGATGGAGAGAGAGGCCTTGTTTTATTTGAGAACAGCAAAGTAGGACCCTTAGTTTTCTGAGGTTGTTGCTCTCATGCATGTGTGATTTTAGTGTCTTGCACCCGGGTGAGACCAGCACGGCTTGTACAAACTCTTTGACAGTTTGCAAAATGCTTAATTTCTACCGTTTGTTGTGTCGCGGAATAAACTGCCTATGCTCTAAAAGTTGAACAAAACACAGGAAGCACCCCCTGGTCTGTGATAAAGATATTTTGTACAACAGGAGATCGATAGCCAGTCAGAACACGTTAGCTATCTCAAAGGAAAGATACCAGATATTCTGGAAACAAAGAAACCCATGCCCATTGGTCATTATCCATGTCATTCATATAAGTCTGGACCTACAGGACATTTGCAACACATACAGGAACTGAGTTACAGTCTGCTGAGCAGAAACGCCTCCACACATGGATCCGCACGTCCGCCACGTAGCCGACCTGTTTGACCTCCTATACGAGTCGCGTTGCTCAACTTACACACACAGAAGCTTAAAGATGTGGAACTGGGTGAAGTTTCAGGATGAGAGACATGAGTAAAACTGGAACTATTGTAAATGCACATTAGTAATTTTATACACACACACACACACACAGTTCACTTTCACAGTTGTCTCCAGGCATTGATTGTAACAAAGGCTTCAAGAGTCTGGACATTTATGGTTTAGGTACCTTAAAAGTGCTTAAGTTTTTTTTTTTTTTTTTTTTTACTCTTAAAACGATGTAGGAACCCTGGACTAGTCACACGGCAGCTATTTGGCTATCCACACCCGGCCTGGGCGTCGGCTGCGGTTGTCTATTTCCTAAACCTAAGGGGCTTCTAACATGTGGTTACGTTATGAAAATGTTGCAGCTTGGTTAGGTTTAGGCTCTTCTCAGGGCTGCGCCTGTCTGGGCTATTCCACCCCGGGTGCAAGTAGCATTGTTGCCTACAGACACCTGGGTGCTAATAGAATCTGCAAAATTTAAATTCACCAACATGCCTAAGAGTCCTCGATCAAACCTAGGATTCACACACATCCTGTGGAGTCCTTGGATTTCACCAAACAAGCCCTTGAAAGTCATTGAAAATTTAAAAATGGGGCCCGGTAGATGTTTGCCACAGACAGTCCCTCCCTAGCAGGTTAATCTGGCAGTGGTCCTAACTGCCGTTAATCGCATTCACCTGGCATCTCGTGTGGGAATCGGGAGTGAGGAAACCGTAAATGAAGCTCTATTTCTGGTGGGATCGGTTTTCTGGGGGAGGTTGCATAATTGTGATAAAAGCCCTTTTTCACAGAAGTCATTTGGACTTGTTTATAGCAGGAAAAGCACAGATGTCGTTAACAATGGCTCCATTCTATTCAGGCAACTCCCAGTGAGCCAGGACCCTGAAAGCAGAGCAGCTAAATGGAATTCAGCATTCATTCAATTTATTATTTACGCCTGTGCTTTTTTTCCTACTGTGACGTGTCAAGTTATCTTCGGTGAACAAAGGCCTGCTTATGCACCTCGGGTTCGGGAAGCTTTTCCCTGAGCACGTTGCAAAATGTGTCAACAAGCGGTGCCACTTGGAGACCTCCCCTTGACAATAATGAATATAACACTTGGTCTATGCAATGTCTAATTTTAAAATTCACATATCAAGACCTTGAAAGTCACTGGACCTCCGATGGTGTAACTGCAACTGGACTGATTTTTATATATATATTGAACTACACATATTTAATTTTTACACTATGAGCAGTCTGTGAAGAAAATTCAATTACTGATTTGTACCACTAATATCAATAATAATAATAATAATAATAATAATAATAATAATATTAAATTCCTGTGATGAAGAAGCATGATTCTCCTCTTTGTCAACTTCTAAAATGGCGCCTGGAACGATGCGTTTAATTACCACGCAGCAGGGCAAATGTTTTATTACTCGCCTGCCTGTAATATTACAGCACACGCTGACATGCGATACACTGTATGGTAAAATGTATAGTCTGTTTATTGTTTTTCAAATGAGTATACCTTTGTCCCCTTTTAGAGCGTGCTCCTCATGCTGGGCTCCCCAGCATCGCCAAGGAAACGGCCCTTTGAGTTGCTAAGCGACCTGGTGGACGACGGCGGCTTCGGCGAGGACCTGCACCCGGAGCGCTGGGACGTGTCCGCACTGGACGAGATGGCTCGCTACACCAAGCTGGGCCTCGGCGTGGGAGGGGAGCTGCTGGCCTGCTCAGAGGAGGCCGTCCTGATGGGCCGCTGGGGGAGGAGCCTTGAGGAGCAGGAGGAAGAGGAGAGGAGGAAGAGGAACAGACCCGCGGCACCTCCCGCCACCCAGGAAGTCCAGGCCACCGCTGCGGGGCGGGAGGAGGGGCTTGTCTCTGTTGCCACGACAACGGAGAGGGAGTTATGTGTTGCAGGAAGAGCAGTCGGAGGAGGACAGGATGGGGGGATGCCGAGGGAGCATACAGTGGAGGTGTATCAGGTGGCACAGGAAGAAGAGGAGGAGGTGGCAGCGGCGGCGGCAGGTTTGGCTCTGGAGCACTGCAGCGAGGAGCACAACTACTCCCTGAGCCAGGGAGAGGAGCTGGGGGCAGGGCCGGGTCACGACCCCCAATCAGAGGGGGTGCAGGGGGCGGGGGAGACACCGCAGGAGGTGCGGGGCAGGGAGGAGAGCCAGGCCAAGACTGAGCTAGATCTTGGGGACGAGGAGCAGGAGGAAGAGGAGGAGGAGGAGGAGGAGGAGGAGGAAGAAGAAGAAGAAGACGAGGAGGATGACGAGGATGAGGAAGAGGAGGGAGCAGAGGAGACGGCGGTGGAAGCTGAGCTCTCCAGCTCCTCGGAAACTGAATGTGGTGAGTTCTGCTTTCAGTTGTTGTGCGTCTCATCCCGGCGCTGCCAGCAGCCGGGCGGCCGACACGGGAACCATTTCAGTCTGTCTCAGGTCAAGACGAGGGGGGGGGGGGGTTGGAGTTGAACATGTTAAATAGGTTATGAAAGTTGTCGCAGGTCGTTAAACAACCGTTACTGTATAAGCAGAATCTTAAGCAGCTTCAAAAGCAACACAAACGTGCAGCTACAGGCTGCCGCGTTCAGCTGGTGGCTCATTACCAGACATATTGTTTTTCTTGCCTCATTATGTCCTTTATACCTCATTTATGTCTCATTCACAAAGACTGTAGGTACACACAGTGCAGCTGAAGCACGCACCTGATTAGTTAAATCTGCAGTTATTTTGATAATTGATTTTAAGTTATTATTATTTTTATTTAAATTGTATTATAGACATTTTTCAGGCATTTTTGCCTTTTTAGTGAGAGCTGAAAGAGATTCGGGCTGTGGTAAGGACTCTTACTAAATGCTGTGAGATAACTTTGTTACGATATGGCACTATATAAATAAAATTGAATTAAGTGGTATGCACTCTACCAGAGTGTATTTTTAAGTGAAAATGCCAAAAGCCTAGCTTGTTTCAGCCTCTCAAATGTGAGCACTCGCTGCCTTTCTCTCTTATGTCACAATAAACTGATTATCTTATTATCCAGACCTTCCGAAGTCGCTACCTTGGTCTCTGAGAAACTGAGCGTTTTTCCTAGTTTTCTGGCATTTTTGTTTGCAGAATCAGGAAAATAAGCTACAAGATAATCGTTAGTTGCATCCCTGGTACACGAGCTACTGTCCTGCTGATGTAGCTTTGACCTTTTGACCTCCTTACTTTCTGTGCGTTGGATGAAGGTGGCGGCCCGAAGTGCATTTCGTTCATATGCTCGGATGGAGAGTGGAACAAGCGTAAAAACAGACTGACTGGCTTATTTATTCATGTATTCATTCATTCCCAGCGAGACCTTTGTTTTCTCATCCTGCACTTCCTTAAACCTACAAGTCTCGCATGGAAAAACACATGGATGCATTTAATACACACAAATATACACGTGCAGATAATATAGCTCCATGTCCGTACATGTACGGTCCGCGTGAATTTAATTTGAAATGAACAAACTCGAACTGAACTGCTGGTGACGGTGATCACAGACATGTAATAAACGATTTACACAAATTTGACTAAATTCGGCTCGGCGACATTGAGAAGGGTCGAAGCTTTTCACTGAATCTTGCTGAAACCCAAAAGCTCTCGTAGCAACATTCTCATCTACCTTTCTGATGTTATGACCCACATTTGCACCACGTTGATGTTGTTTTAACAGACTAATCATGCCCTCTGTGTTTCTGTGGCCCAGGGAATGAATACATCCCTCAAGGCTGCACCGTCCTTCCTTATTTATTAGTAGGAAATGCTGAAAATGTTGAGTCTTCCTCGGACTTCAGACCTGCATGAAAGCGGCCGCAATGAAAATCATTGGATTGATTTTGGTTTTCCATACCAGTTACTGCAGTCCCTATGAAAAATTCCAAAACTTCAGACACTTCTCCATGGCCCATAGCCTCACTTTGGGCTATTTTCGATTAAAGGTGCACCCTTGCTGACTTTACACTTCTGAGTCAACTTATTATTCGTGCGGCGGTGGACTGTTGAGCCTGTGGAAACGCTCGTGTAATGTCCACGTTTGTGCACACGGAGCAGAAATGCGAAGACGGTTTTTCCGCTCGCGGATCATGTTCCGTGCGCTCGTATCACCTGGTTTTAATGTTGCCAGGTTTTGAGAGTAATGATCAACGTGATTATTGCCAAAGCTTCAAATATTCGCGGGTAATTCTCACTGAAGCTTCGAAGCCACAAAACAGTTTTTTCGGGACGGCCCTGGTCTTCCCCCGAGGGACCACACATTTCTAACAGAAAACGTGAGTTCTAAAGTTGGACAGATCTGCGTGTCTGCCAGGCGTGTAGGGTTTAACAAAAGATGCTGTCTAGTTGCATTGTGGGAATTGTAGGACCCAGTGTTTGCTTATTTATTTGTTTTTATCACACACTAGATATCTCGGCCTCTGCTGCATCAGTTTGAACCATTCCTGTTGTTAATATTTTGTCCCTCTTGAGTCTTCCACACTTTATGTAAGTACAGTAATAATGAGTTACGTTTTAAGATGACGTGCTAATCAACAGCTGTCAGCCTACAGCATCGGCCGAAGGGCTTCAATGTCGGCGGTAATTTCACGTGCAGACCACAGGACATGAGATATAAACACCGACGTTAGATAACGCGCATGTAAACTGACTTCACTACAGATTACCATCTTTTCCCAGGCCCCCCCCCTCTCTCTCTCTCTGATCGTCCCTGTGTTAGATAAACAAATCTCAGGCCTCTTGTTGCGAGGTAATGGAGAGGCCATTGGCTCGCCCTCAAAGACCGACATGGGTCATATTCCGATGGTCACCATTGTCGCTCTCTAGTGTGTGTGTGTGTGTGTGTGTGTGTGTGTTTGACCTGTTCGAGCTATTCTTACCATTACCCATCCTAAAGGGCTGTGTGATGGATGGAAAAGTGTGTGAGAGAGGTGGTGGGGTGAGCTTGGGAGATTAGACGGAAGGTTTAGGAGCTGTGTGTGTGTGTGGAAAGATCGAGAGTGCAGACAATGGCGCTATCTGCAGACTGGACCAGCCGACATGATGTTACATAAGCTGTGTGTGTGTGTGTGTGTGTGTGTGTGTGTGTGTGTGTGTGTGTGTGGGATAGGACTTCATGGTTATTAACTTTCAAGTCTGATTTAATCCCGCTGCTACTTTCATTATTTACAGGAGTGTTATTATTTTCCTGTAACTCGGCTCTGGTGGGTTTGGAGCAGCGTCTCCTCTCCTGCTGGTGGATCTTTTGCATGTTGTATTATTTATGATGCCATTATTCATGGCTCTGCGCGCCCGAGGCTAATCTGCCGTGACGTCTGTGTGCTCGTGTAGGTTTCCGCCTCTGAAACCGCACACGTGCGTTCATTTTTAGCCCGTGGTGGCTTTTGTCATTGCGACATACTGCATGTGTTTGTGGATTAGGGGTTCGCAGCGTGATTTCATAGCAGGCAAACGTAAACATTAAAACCTGTCAGTTATGATTAGGGTTCATCTGTCATATTAACTTAGCAGGGTATTTCTCCTCTATTAAATGTCTTCGATATGGCTGTCAACGTTGTCCACCTCCATAATACTGGACGTGGATGTCTGTTTTCTTCGTAATATATTAATAAATCCACCCAGAGTATTGATTGTGTATTTGGATTATTGCAGCACTGATGCAACCAGATTCCATAAATGTCATTTATTTAATCATAAAAATGGAGATTGAATGTTTCATTTTCTAAATTCTCGAGCTTGCCCTGCGATTGACTGGCGACCAGTCCAGGGTGTTTCACTGCCTCTCGCCCGAATGTTAGCTGGGATTGGCTCCAGCCCCCCCCTGCGACCCTTCGGGATAAGCAGTATGGATAATGAATGAATGAATGAATGAATGAATTCTCGAGCTTTAAATAGATGCATAATCTGTGGTTGGCGTATATAGATTCTTAAATAGATGCATAATCTGTGGTTGGCGTATATAGATTCAAGATGGTAGAATTTCTTAAAAGCAAAGAGTCATTTGAATAAATAAATACATGAATAAAAGGTGCCAATAAAAAACCACATAGTCCTTTAAAGGATTGTTGCGCTAGCCCGGTGGGTGAATGCCATGCTAAGAATACATTTAGGAAACAACAACAGTGTACGTGTAATTTGTTTTAGCGTGGAAAGGATGGGATTTAGGGATGATGATTATTGGCAGAAGTTGACCAGGGGTTCGTTGAACTCTAGTTGTTGTGTTGCTGGAATCGAGACGATTGCAGCAGACGAAACTAAGAGTCGCACCAGAGTGAGATACCGTAATCTCCCTTATCTGCTGGAGATGTTATGAAATGTGTTATCACGGGTCAGTCAGAGTTTAAACAATCTCTGTGTCGCTTCGGCAGCTCTGTCGCTTAATGCGCGCAGTTGGTTGTAATTCAGTGCCGTGTGCCTCATGGTGAAAAATCATTTGTAAACTGCTGACGGTGAATCCTTTCGACAACATCGATACCACAGGGTTGACCTTTTTGTGGTTGCCGTCTTTAGCCAGGCTGGCGGTGATGGGAAATATCCCCCCCCACTATCTGATAGGTTGCTCTGAAACCTGGTAGCGGCGTTCATGGTACCCAGAGGATGAATTCTGAGCATTTTGAATAATTGATTGATTAATTTGTCCGGTCCTTGTTGTGGTTGGTTGGAGAGCATTTTGTGAGAAGCCGGGTCTCCATGAAGTTTGATGATCACAATCTTCTGAGGATGGATCCTAATGGTTTTGATTGCCTGCTGCCATTTCTTCTTGCCTCTCCTCGGCTTCTGGCCAAATCGAGGGAGTGCTGCTATGCCAAGTCCCTGAAAATGTTCCTGCTCGCCTTTTTTTTGTTTTCGGTAACAAAGTGGGCTTTCCTCTGGCGCCACGCTTAAATCAAACTTCATTGTTGACCTAAGAATGGAACGCTGTCTTTGCTTTATATCCATTGAAACATTTTCTCTTGCTTGAATTGCGAGTCGTGGGCCAGCCAGCGTGGCTGTAGACTTTTCATCTTGTTTCATAAATTGCTTGCCAAGTCATGTTTTAGATTAGCAGCGTTTAAGGGTATTTCCCCCCCATGTTGGTTGACTTACTGTCTGAATTCAAAAATCATGAAAATCCACTCTACGTCGCTGAAATTATAGAAGGCAAATTCTCCATTTGGCACGACTGCAAAGCATTTCCTTCATTTGCATGTGCTTTGGATGTGTTTCCCTTCAGAGGCGGAAGCCGAGACCGCGCGGCAGCCAGGCGAGCGCCCGTCGAAGCGTCGCTGTTTCTGGGAGTACCGGCGCGCTCGAGAGTCGGCCGCAAAGAAGAAGCTGGGCGGAGACGTCCACTGGTCTCTGTCCTGGAGCTCCAGCACTCTACCCAGCACACTGTACCGCCGAGAGGGTGAGAAACACTGTCGTACTGACCAATTGCTAACTTATTAGGTGAAAATAACAAGCGGTTTTCATACAGTTGTTTTTTTTTTTTACTGCACTCTGATGAACTGATTAATCAGACCGTTAATTGATGGACTGATTGTTAGTTGAAGCCCTAATCACGTGGAGGCGAAGCTGGACGAGTGAGGGCCTTTTAACAGGAGGAGTCATTAAAGCCACGTTCACACTGCAGCTCAAAGTGGCCCATTTCTTTTCTCTCATGTGACGCATCCGATCGAGACCCTCAGGCATGTGCCCTACATACAACTTTTATGTGAAAATCTGAGTTTTTCAGCATTTCTTTGATGAGGTAGTCTCGCGTCGGGCGCAACTGTAGCTGCAGCAGTCTGACAGACCGCCTGTATTCTTCAGGAGAATCAAACACGATACAGTACATTGACGCAATCCTGTGCAATAAATTCACAAACTGCTGCACAGACTCTTTTCTGTAACTGCTCCATCGACCGTTTCGCTGAGATGTTAACAGCTAGGATGCCGTTTCTGTGGCTGCACTATCGCATCAGATCCTGTTCATCTGTTTCCAAATATTTCAAGGTGGCAGAGCATGGTTAAGATTTGGGATCTTGACAAGAACAACAAAGTTAGGTGCATCTGAGCAGCATTTTGGCTGCACAGCATGAATTGGGCAACACTGGTGGGTTTATGGGTGAAAAAGAGTGAACTAAAAAAAGGATTGACAGGCTTTTACGGTCAGGTATTGAATTCATTCTATCGTCCTTTGTCCAGGCAAGAAAGGGCGCCGCAAAGCTCGCAAGACAGACGCCAGCGACTTGACGCCAAACCCCCAGAAGCTCCACAACATCGGGGAGCAGCTGCAGAAGCTCAACGCTGCCATCGACGGCATGGGTCCGGTCAACGACCTGCCCGCCGTGGCCCGAGCCCGGTCCCGCAAGGAGAAGAACAAGCTGGCCTCCAGGTACCGCACTTACCACTTACTGCCCTCCTACATCTTCTGCACCAAGTCAGCGCCCAGGAGACCTTCGGTATCGATCCGCCAGGCATGAGTGGGCATTTTGAGAGATTTTCAGCGTTTGTAAATCGTTGTAAATCGTTTGCAGGAAAAAAATAAAATGGAAGAGAATCCTGCAGGGCTCTGCGGTTTTGTGTCTGCGGTCTTGGGCCTTGTCAAGATTGGTTTTCAAATATGTGGTGCATTTAAATAGTTGACCTTCTTATGTTGTTTCTGGAAGACACAGGGGGAGAAGAATACACTGGGGAAAACATCTATCTTAGTGGAATTTAAGGCATTGTTGATTTTGACTTGATGGAAAATGGTCAGGAAGCATTTGATTTCAGCTCTTCCGCAGTGGAACACACTCAAGATGACCTTTTTTTAAACTCAGCCTCTGAGGAAATCGCCATAATAAGCTTTCTTTCCATTTTGCATTTACATTTAAAGACATTAAAAAATGTCACAGAGGATGATAGACGCAACACAAATGGATTTGTACACACAAGTGAAAATGTAGGTCATGGGTGTATCTGATGGAGGGAAGCAGGATGAAAGGCTGAGTAGGAGGAAATCAGGGCAGGATTGAGGAGGCAGACAAGGAGGGAGATGAGGAGGGTCATAGAGAGTTCATCTGGGGAGAGAAGAAGGGAGGGGGAGAATTTGGAGGAGAGGACGTTATTACAGGGAATTTAAAGAGGAGAGGGACTCGGAATGTCTTATTATCATTATTATTATTATCATTGTTCCAAACAGAGACGACACAAACACACCAGGTAGAATGTTCTTGGGGAGAAAAGCACTAGAAAAAGCTAAGAAAAGGAAGTGTTCAGTTTAAAGCCACCGTGCGCTTTACTCACCCTGCAATGTGAAATGAGTTCGTGTTTTTAATTGAATATGCAGGAATTATTTTTGAACCGTCACTCTTGTGGCAGGTGGGATTATCTCCTATTCTTTTGTCAATCTTGTTAAAAACACAAACAAGCGAACAAAAATAAATAAATAAAAAGCCTGACCCGCCCGGGGTGTTCAGGCGGCGCAGAGGAAAAACACGCTCGCCCAGACCTTCGCTGCGGTGCCTCCAGCTTGGCCATACGCTCCAAGATCATGTTCCCTGACCTAGTAACTAGACTTACAGGAATGCTCCATCATTTTGGAAAATCTGACCTGTTGACTGTCTTAGCGGGGGTTTACACGAGGAGATTGACATCAATTTAATCTGTGTTCAGTACAAAGACTGGTTTGAGACGTGCTTAGCTTAGCTTAGCTCAAAGACTGGAAGCAGGTGGAAACTGTTAGCCTAGCTCCATCAAAGGTGCCTCAAACAGCTCAAAAGCTGTTGCATAAACACAATGCACATGACCCTTCTTCACTGCGATCTGCAAATGAAGGACGACAAGTCCCACCGTCACTGCGAGGCAGGAAATCTCAGTCCAAACTCTTTTGTGGTCTTTCTCTGTGCCTTTCTGTCAAAAATGCTTGAAAAGATTTGACAAACTCTGACAGTTTTGGAGCTATTGGAAGTCAGTGGCCCCTAAGAAGTTTCCCCCTGCCTCCAGTCTTTGTGCTAAGCTAGGCTAAACATGTTCTGAACCTATAGCCACATTTCCAGTACCCGGGAACTTTTTAATCCCAGGAAGTACCTTTCAAGGAACTCAAAGGTTCCTTCAGCCCGTTGTTGTCCGCCTGCGAAGATTGGGCAAATTAGTCCGTTGACGTACGGAAAAAGTGACGGTTGTTTTTAACACGACATTTTGACGCGACTGTATGGCAACGATGGCGCCATTTAAAGTGATCGACGGACATCGTTATTCGTGCAAATCTCCAACAGTAAGCAAAAACAAACAAAAAAGGAAACAAACTGGTTGGCGTCTGCAGATTTTTAAAAATGGCGGCTGAAATAAAATTCTGCAAGTACTCGACCAATCAAACGTTCGGTGCTGCAAGTCCCTCCCCCAAAGTGCCTGTATGTATCATGTACTTTTTGGGGGGGTAAAATAAAGTCCCTGGAAGTTCGACATTTCAACATGCAGGGAAAAGGCAGAGGGAGTGTTCACTGCTGGCCTGCAAGTGTTTTTGTTTCCACCAGTTTCACTTATCTGACTGACAGCCGCAGGAATAGAGAAATCCTCGGCAAGCTGCAGAGAATAGTCCCCACGAGGCGCATTAATATTTAACATGCATTGATTGAGGAGTTCGCTGCTGCCGTTTTTTTCAACCCCAAATACGCTGAAACCAAAACCGGCCGTGTGCCTCTAGAGTGGTGGTGTCAGATGGTTGCCGGAGGAGTGGTGGGACGAGGGGGAAGCTTCCCGTCAATCCTGCACTCGTCGCTCTCCAGCTGCGCTCGGCGTGAACCAGCAGCCACAGTAACTGGATCACGTGGAGAGCGGGGAATGCTAGAAGAGCGTTTGCTAAGCCAGAGAATGACGGTGCTTTTCTTTTTCTCTGTTTGCAGGGCCTGCCGGCTGAAGAAGAAGGCCCAGCACGAAGCTAACAAGATCAAGCTGTGGGGGCTCAACCAGGAGTATGGTCAGTACTGCAGACTGGAAAATGCTTAATTTTTAACCGTTGTGTTTTCAAGATTAGGAATATGCTTGAATTCGAATATACTCCATGAAAGATACTTGATTTTTCAACATAATCTGGTGTTTTGTCATCGACACAATCACTCATGAAAACCAAAACTCTTTTCATATTTGAAATGAAACGAGCCCCGTCGTCGTCATAAGTTTGCCGTCTCCTGGTGCAATTAGTAACAATTAAAAGACTTTTGAGAGTCTGGAAATATTTGGTTTAGGTGCCTTGAAAGTGCTTGAGTTTTACTCTCAAAAAGCTGTAAACTCAGAAAGTGGTCGGTCTGAAAACAAGTCCGTGTTTCTTTATTCGTGAAAAAGTTGGAGGACGTTTTTACGCGACAAAAGATGCCCGAGCTTATGATTCAGTGTCATCACTCTAAAGGAAAGGAAACGTTGGCCACGAGAGAACCGATTTTAGGTCAGACGCTATTACTTTAATATACGTGACCTTTTATTCAGCGATCAGCCATAACATGGTGGCAGCATGGCCACCCTGAGTCGTATGGCCGTCCCCATACGCAACAAACCGTTCTGACACCTTTTCTATCGGAACCAGCATGAACTTTTCAGCAGTTTGAGCTACAGAAGCTCTTCTGTTGGACGACCATCGATGAGCCTTGGCCGCCCATGAACCTGTCGCCGGTTTAGCGGTTCTCCTTCCTTGGACCACTTTTGGTAGGTACTGCCCCCTGCAGACCAGAACACCCCACAAGAGCTGCAGTGTTGGAAATGCTCTGACCAAGTCGTCCAGCCATCACAGTTTGGTTCCTTGTCAAAGTC
>JAVQJF010063336.1:0-12522 GCA_036023855.1 Gadopsis marmoratus | reverse complement strand
ATCTCATTTCCATGTCTTTGCAGTTGATTGAAAAGCTCAAGGAAAAGTGCAACGTACTGCCATCGAGCCACAAGAAAGCTCTGTCTGCAGGTCCCGATGAGATCATGTACATGACGCCTGGAGATGTGGGGATCTACTACGATGATAATGGTCAGCATCAAGTGTTTACCCTGCCAAAATGTTTTAAAGCTGGCCGGATCTGTCTGTTCTTGCCGATTGTCGACAAATCCCACATGAAAAGACCAAAGTTAAGAATCGATCCTACTAACAGTTAGTGAGTGTGTGTCCGAAGCTCAGCTGTTGTCCAAAAACTATTAAAAACACACACACGCTGTAGTTTACTTTGACTTAATCCCACATACGCAGTCCTGCTGTCAGAAATACTCATTAGGGCACCAAGTGTGTATTAATCCGCTGCTGAAAATAGTGCCTACCAAATGCACCATTTCCTCCTGTGTGATTAAAGTTTGCTAAAAACTACAGTAACCAGCTGTTTTAGGAAATGACTGCGTCTTTTTTAAAGCTGAATGTATATATTGGTGAGCTGTTTTTAAAGATTTACGATTTACAGTAGGAGGAATGGATCACCACAGAGTAAGGAATTTGGAAAGTATTAAGAGAAGGACTAACAGTGTTGATTTTGGGTTTTTTTGTGTCGATAATAAAAGTACAGCATGTAGCCAGCCTTCTCCTTTTACATGTAAACACAATATTTTGATGTATATCCTGGGTTTGCATCCCTAATATTATTAAATGATTATTAATTATTATTTTGGAGCTCATCGAGTCGTTTTTATTTATATAGCCCAATATCACAGGCGTCACAGTCTGTACAGCATAAACACCTCGATTCAGGTAAAGAAAAACTCCCCAAAGTGTGCTTATTTGCAGTGTCTGTACTATTTTTCCAGGGAGAAAGTTTGTCAGTATTCTGATGCGTTTCTGGTATCTGACAAGCGCCCGTCTTCCTGAAGACAACATGGAGGGAACCCGTGTCTTTCAAGTGGTCATCGGTGGAGAGGAGGGAGCAGAAACGAAGAGACTGCTCACTGCAAATTACGAGTGAGTGTATCTTTGTCAGGCTTGAAACAAAAGTACAGCCGTGTGTGAATATTTGATCTGATCTTTCATTTTGTTTTCCTGACAGATTTCAAAGGGAGTTTACTAAAGGGGTGCCTCCAGACTGGACCATCACAAGGATAGAACACTCCAAGCTTTTGGATTAAGGTGGTTATGATGTGAGGCAGTTGTGCCCGTGGTAACTAGTCAAAGACCTGAACTTTGCAGTGTTTGCTTTTATTAAATTGAGTTTAAAAAAACAACCAAACGGCTCAAGAGAATCCACAGAGGGAAAACAAGGCGCAGCTCCTCACTGGGATGTCGGAGGAAAGCTACAGGACAAACTTGGCTTCACCCACTAGTCACTGTAGAAAAGCACACGAGCCAAAGACACTTGTTCTCGTAGTTACTGCCCAAACCTGTCTGCAGTACAACGGTGTTTCTTATGGTTTATGATCTGACCGGGTTTGCGAGCTCTCGCTCTGAAAGGTTTTGTACATTTAGGAATGTGACCAGAGGAATCAAGTGTTAATTTCAGATAATTAATAGCCTTATTTTAACTTGTATGTGACATCATGTGGTTGTGCGTTGCACCTATTCCTGGAAACTCGCATCTTGTTTATTATTTTTGAAAAGACAGATTATTGTCTGATGCCGTATTTCCAAGTAGAGAACTCTTGTTTCTCTGTGCAGGACAGATGTTGCAGATGCTGTTTGTTTCTACACACAAAACTAATTGTCTCTCCTGTTTTGTTTTTTGTTCTTTCACACACCCTAAATATATTTACCTGTTGTAGTCCCCTGGACTCTGAAGTACACGCTGTATACAGCAGACCTTGTTTTATTAAAGCTGTTAGAATGTGCCCTTCATGTACTGTAGTATTTTCTACACTCAACATGTACTGTGTTTACTTTGATATATTTTACTTAAACTCAAGATAACTGCACAGACAATGTGACTCTTTTTTTAACCTCTGCTTATTTTTATTAATTAAAATATATTTGTATATATGAAAAATAGAATACAATCCTAAAAGTAAAGAATGGAATGAATAACACATTTCCTAACGCAGACCGTGTCACTCGCTGTCTGCTCTCCCATTGGTCCCTTTTCTCAGGGTTTCTCCTCCCATTGGCCGGAACCGCTGCCAGTCACTTCCGGTGGTGTAGCGCTTCCTGTTGTGAGGTGAGTAATGGCAGCCTGTGCGGCGGCGGCGGCGTCTCCCTGTGCGAGCAGTTTGCAGCGTGGACATTGAAACATGGAGGCAAACGGCTGTAACGTCTGAAACCCGGAGTCAGAACCGAACCATGAAACTCGCCACTGTGGCCTTTTACGCTTCCGCTCTGGGGCTTCTGGCGGTTGGGCTGCGGGAGCTGCTGACGGGCTTCGAGGAGAACCGCTGCAGTATGACCTACATGTTCGAGTACCCAGAGTACCGGGTGAGTACAACTGCAGTATGACCTACATGTTGGAGTACCCAGAGTACCGGGTGAGTAGCCGGGCTCAGGACTCCAGTACGGGGTCCATCCGTTCAGAAAGCTTGCTGCCTGTCGGCGGTCCAGCTGTCCGGTCTGAGGAGGAAACCGAGACGTGATGTGAAATCATTGCTGCTGTTTGTTGCCCCAGATGTGCAGTAACGGAGGCCGCCTGTTGACTACACCGACATGATCAAAGACACAGCTGGCTGCAGGTGTTTCGAATGTTTCCAATGAGGCTGGTGGTCACGTGTCGATCAGCTGTTTGACACGTTGTCTCTTCGCAGCGTGTGGCCCTGCCTCGCCGTGTGGCCCGGCTGTACCCGGCCTACGGGCTCTACCTGTACGGGGAGGGCTCCTACGCCCTGGAGACCCGAGCGCTCAAACTCAGCGGGGCCCCGGTGCTGTTCCTGCCCGGGAACGCAGGCAGCTACAAGCAAGGTGAGTGCAGGACCTGCAGGACCTCAACTTAGTTTCAGATGCACAGCAAGTCTGCAAGTAAGTCTGCCCTGGGGAGTCGAACCTGCAACCTTATGGCAGGGTTCTTGAACGTGTGCGAAATGCTTGAATTTGAATATACTCCTTTGAAAAATGTTGAGTTTTTTTTTCAGCATAATGTAAAAGTTAAGTTCTTGTCATTCATAGCTCTAAGAGTCTGGAAAGTAGGAATCCTTAAATAATCCTGATTACAGTTCATATGAGCAGCTGGTGAAATCAACCAAGGGACAGTGTACGTTGATGGCTGTAAAACAGCAAGTTTGCAGTTGCATTTATAGTAAAGATTTAGACGTGATGATCAGGCTTCGTGTCTGGAGGTTGTTGGCTGAGGTACCTTGAAAGTGCTTGAAGTTTACTCTTTAAAAGCTGTATGAACACGATGTTTTCTCTGACTAGTAACGCTGTGCTCTCCTCGCTGAGATTATTCTGGCTGTCTGTTGTTGCTATGCGTGTAGGAGGAACACCGTGTGACCACAGACGCACAGTTACACCGTGGTGCTGTGATGATGGTCCAGGCTCTCTGTTCCTCAACATTCAGACCCTTCAACTCAAAGTGTCCAAAACGACAACTGCTGTTTTGATAAGCTTCCTAACAGCAGTGCCAAATAAGATGTAATAAGCTGTTGCTGGGATGTTTCAGGGGTCTCCCACGCAGGAAGTTGGTACAGTCTATGTAAAGTTAATGAGCAGTAAAGGGAGCGTTTGGCTTTTTAGCTCACGAGGAGCTGAAGAAGCTTAACGCGTGCTGGTTCGGATCAACAATTCAAATTATAAATGAATAATTCCTGCAGCATGTCCGCTGGCAGAGTTGAAGCTGAGCGCATGGTGGGCAGTAGTTTAGTGGGATGTGTGTGCTTCCACTCAACCATTCGCCCTTCACGCAGTCTGTGAGAACACCCAGGCCTGTCACACTACCTGACACCAGCAAATGTCTTCTCCTCCTCACGAAGCTCGCTCGCTGGGCTCTGTGGCCTTGAGGAAGGCCGAGAACATGGAGGGAGGTCTCCACTTCAACGTGTTCACTGTGGACTTCAACGAGGAGCTGGTGGCTCTGTACGGCGGCAGTCTGCTCAGGCAGACGCATTTCCTGCACGAGAGCATCAAGGCCATCCTGAAGCTCTACAAGGTCAGGCCTCAAATATCACCTCCTCGTCAGCCGGACGGGAGCACTTACTCTAGATATTGAGTACTATTTCAGTACCTCTACGTTTAAACCTTTCATTTAATGAATCCCTCTGTACAGCTCACACTAGTAAAGACGTTGACAAGGCAACAGTGGATTAAACTAAAATTCCTAAATGGCCAACATCACAAGAGGTCAGTCAGAAAGCATAGCAGAGGTGGTTGAAATGAGTTGGCAGCTTTTGCGAGAGGTAAACGTTCTCTGGCAAGCAGCTCTTGAGTATGAGGTTTAAAAGCAACGCGAGACAACTGATAGAGCTCCAGTCAGACAGAGTCAGAAAACCCCGCAAGTCATTTCATGAAGGAGCAGGCTTCAAAAATCATGACGACTAATCTCAAACTCAAAGGGAACCGGAGGTCACAGGTTAGAGCTAACAAACGGGAGACCCAATAAGTGTTTAGTCCATCTATCATATAATGTAACATTCATATTTCTAACACCACTCTGTGGTAAATATGTATAACCCTAAACCCAGTATGTGGGTTTGAGTTTTAACGGTCTTGTTGCCTGCTTGCCAGCACCTGAAGACCCCCCCTCAGAGTGTGGTGCTGGTTGGCCACTCCATGGGAGGAGTGGTGGCCCGGGCACTGTTCACTTTGCCCCGCTTCAACAGCAACCTGGTCAGCCTCATCATCACCCAGGCCTCCCCTCACCTGGCCCCGGTGCTGGCCCTGGACCCGTACCTGCTGGGTAAGGAGAGCGCTCATGTTGGTCTTGAACGGTGCTTTGAGACTTTGTCCTCACTAACATGACTTGAATAACTTCAGCCAGAGAGGCGGAACTAGTCCGTCCAATCAGCTGTCGTGTTGTTCAGTTGGTACAGTAATTATACACTTGAACTTGCACCAGACCTTTTATGTACCATAAGAAACATTCCTAAATGTGACGGTGACTTGTTTTGTATATGCAAATGTAGAAAGCAGCTTTTTAGATCCTAGCTATATGTAAAGTGTGAATTCAGATAAATGGTTAATGGTAGTTTTTAACTTCTTTGTCTTTGCTCGATGTAGATTTCTACTCTGCAGTGAGACAGAAGTGGGTGAACCAGGCGAACAAGCTCAGGAATGTCACAGTTCTGTCTGTTGGGGGTGGTTACCGTGACTACCAGGTCCGCTCCGGCTTGACATCCCTACCTTGTCCACCAGCAGACCCCAATAAGTTGTCACTGGTGGTAAGTATTGGTTGTGAGTTGGTTTGTCATTGAGCCCCCTTCCACCGCAAGAACTTTGCCTACAAAGGGACTAGGATTTGTTCCTGTTCTGGTTTGGTTTTTTGTTTGCATTCGCACCACCAATAGGAACTCTGGAGTGACGCAGGTGGTTCGGCGGATGGTGTAGCGCCATCACTCGCAACGTCAAGCACAAGACTTTTCTAGTTCGCTGTGACCAGTGGCGCCCCGTCACATCTATGCTCTAGGAAGCCCAGAGTCCTGTTTTTGTAAGGCTACTACCCGTACGAGCTGTCGCATGGGTCTTTAAAGAAGGCGGTTGCCCGTCCTGCATTGGCTCATGTGTTCCGCCAATCAATGTACACTTGGGTCACTCCAGGTTCCTCTGGTGCTGGGAGAGCACCTACTCCGAAGTAGGAGCTAAGAACTGCGATCGTTCCCAGTTCTTGCACCGGGAACACGACTGTCCTTAGAACTATGAAGAAGTCTGAAAATGCCTGCAGACAATATTAAAAGTTCCCGGATCGATGTTGTACGTATGAAAAGGACTCTGTGGATTGTGTTTGATCCTGCTCTGCTCATTTTGTTTCAATGTTTTCTTGTGTTCGTCAAGGCGACTGTAGTTCCCAGGACGTGGGTTTCCACTGACCATCTCTCCATCGTTTGGTAAAACACTTGGCATTATGTTTTGACTACTAATTGTTTCAGAACTATATTAAAATGTTCTGCAGGTCATTAATATGCAGTGTGTATGTCTTTGTGTTCCAGGTGCAAAGAGCTTGTTCTTGCTACGGTCAGGGCATTCTTCGACCTCATCGACCCTGAAACCAGACAGGTCAGAGCAACAAACTTCAGTGCTCGTTATTTAAAATGGACCGTTCTGTGACAAGTGTTACGTGCAGAACTATGGAGCAACGCTGCCGCAGAACAAAGACATCGTGCCGGCATGGGTCAGCTGTGTCCACGCTAACCAGTGTGCTCTGATTAGTTCACAGAAAAGCCAGAGAAGAAGATGTCTGTACTAAACCATCACTTCATCAGACACCCTGTCAGGATGTTGGGAGACACTCAGGACGCCTTCATCTCCATCTTAGGTTGTACTTTATCATAGAGAGGCTGGAATAAACAAACTGTGCAGACTTCATTAGTCTCCTATTTAGACACACCTGTCCATGTACTTCTACAGTCACTGAGCCATATTTTTACATGTGTTTTTGTAGTGTTTTAAAAATATTTGGAGATTTCATTAACTCTCATATCTGTGTCCTGTTTTTTTTTTTTTTTTACTTTTTCGTTTCTGCTTTCCAGATGTTCCTGAAGCGTGGAGTGAAGTTAACACACTGCGTCTGGCCTACAGCACACCAAAGGTACCTGACTTTGTACCAGTATAATAAATGAATACTGTACATACAGTCAACGAAGAGGGCTAATTGGAATTTGAGCAGCACCCTGGAGGTTTCCAGCCAGATACTTTGTGTTTTCACTGCTTTACCGAAGCCCCTTTACTGAGGCAAACGGGAAACTGTGTTTTTCTCACATGAATGTCCGGCCCAGTTATTTAAATAATGATCTAAGAAAGTACAGACGGTCAGTGTGGCTCTCTGCCTACAGGAAGGACAGGTCAAATACTTCCTGTTTGCCCTGTCGAGTCGCAGGAAAGCCTACAGCCACTTCTACTGCCGGAGCAACAACCTGGTGAGTCATCAGCACTAATGTTGTCATCCTCTAGGTTTCAGCTACAGCTTTTGCAATAATCCATTTCACTGGCCTGGGGTCAGCTGAATCTTTTGATTTGTTCAGTGGTTCATGTAAATGAATATGTATGGATGAATTAAGTCAAACGGAATTACAGTTCTGTCTGATTAACAGGCTTCCCTGTAGAGGATTTAAGTGCAAAAGCCACATATTTAGTAAAGCAGAAACCAGAATAATCTGTACTTTATTTTTTTCAAAGTTTCAAAACAAATTATAGAAGGAAACAGCTTCTTCTGATTTATTGTTGCTGTCCAACAGGAAATGACTAGCTGGGTGTACGGCTGTGTGCACAAGAATGGTTCTTCATGGTAAGAATATGTTGTATATGTTCACCTTCATTTTTTCACTGTCCAGACCTTTCTGCAATTTGTTATCGCAGAGAAAGTGTGGTGTATTTTGTGGTTATATAAAATGATGTCCGTGTATTACTCTTCATCTTCCCCAGTGTTCATGCAGTGGATCTCTCCATGGGAACTGAGCTTCTGCCGCCGTACAAGGTAGTTATGCTCTAAAGGTGTACCGTGTCTAGTCCAGTTCCGTCTGAGCTGCTGTCTGTTGCTCATCGCTTTCTGTTCCTCCTCAGGTCCTGGTTCTGAGTCTCAGCGACTTGTCTTCAGTTACTCATCTGGTTGTTTCGGCCTCCAACCTCAGTGGCAAACAGGTACATGAAAACAAAATGAGAATCTCACCACACCCTGATAAGATGCACCCTGCCTCCTTTTTGTCTTCCTCTCTCTGTACAAGACATACCTGTACCTCGGCACAGGTAGCGTTGAGCTCCGTGCTAACGTCGGCACGCTCACAATGACAATGCTACTATGTCAGTTAAGCGTGTTGGCATGCTAACATCTTTTCATGGGCAAAGTACAGCTGAGGATGATGGGAATATTTTGCATGTACGAGGTCTTAACCTCAGGTAATGACCTGATGACGCTACAGGAAACGTCAGGGGATCACCAAAGTCGCTGGGATACACGATCTGGAAATGATTAATACTTGTACAAACCTTTGTGACATCAGTCCCAGCCACAGCTGGAATCGCACTGTATTATTTAGAGTTCAAACTATGTTAAAAAACAGTGGTTTTTACAATATATAAAAGCCTGAGACAAACGTGACCAGAAGAACAGACAAGGAAATGGTTTCCCTGACTTTGAAGTATCACTAATGTTCATTTCTTCTGGTCCACAGTTCACAGTGGAGTGTGAGTGGCAGAGACAAGAATCTCAGACACTGTCTGTCCCCGTGCCGCATGTTCTGTCCTTCGGTGAGTCGTCTGGCTGTTGATGCTGATTCTCTAAAACCTAGAAGAGAAAAGCCAGATTCCATTTTAGTAACTGCTGGTTTTCCAGGTTTGACTGTCAGCGACGTTACGGTCAACTCCTCTGGACTTCTTCACACCATCAAGCTGCAACACTTTCACCAGGTAGCGTCCATTCGTTCATTGGGTGCTCGCTGGACTCAGGATCTCTGTTCCTACTGTGTCACTACATTTTCCACGCCTCTGTGTTTTTAGGTCTATCAGGCTTTCAGAATTAATGTCGCAAGCCAGTGCAAAGTACATAAAGGTAAGTTTGTCTTGGTGATGCATAGGCAGGCACGTGTTAAAATGTAAGGATGATCATTTGTATGTCTGTCTGCAGATAGACTGCCCAGCGTGTACAGAATAAAGGTACCGTGGTTTCGCGAGGACTCTTTGACCACAGTCAGGTTAGTTATGTCAACGTCCAAGTTGTTCTTTCTTCATATTCACTGTTTCTGTCATGACGTGATGTGATCTGTCCTCCAGTGTGCCGTCAGTGACCGAGATCTCAGGGATGCTCCATACAAGTCATCCAGACAATACCTCAGGTGTCCTGCTTCAGCTCCACACTGCCCCCAACTGCCAATATAAGGTAGTGCTCCTGAGCCGCCATCGACTCTTGTCAACATCCTGATGACAATTCATCATGACAAACATTTGCTATCATCCATAAGGAGGTGAAATAAATGATGCATTTACCTTCTGATTTTAATCTCAGGTGTCTGTCAGGACTTCATTACCCAGGGTGCTGGGACAGGTACAACTTCTTGTTTGTGTTTTTGGGGGGGCAGCATCCTTTCTTAAAGGCTGCTATTGTTGTTGTTGTTATTATTATTATTATTAAGAGTACTGTACAGAGTTGGTTTAGTGTCAATGAAAACAGTGTGATCTGCTCTCTTATCTGACAGATACTGAGGTTCTGTGGTCCCATGGTGCCAGTGTACACAGCTGTAACCCTCCTCCTGGCCTGTGGGGGGCAGCTGTCCTCCATCCTGAAGTCGAGGCGAGCTGCAGACATGAGCCAGGTGGTGGGCAAAGGCCTGCAGCCTCATAAAGTCAATCTGCCCCTTTATGTTCTGCACATTCTACTTAGGTAGGGTTTGGACGTGTGTTGTTGACTCTCTTGACCTTGGAAACGGTAGTTTGGCAAAAATAATTTTAAATCAAGGTCCACTTTTCCAGCATTTTTTTTAAACTTCAATTTGAATAATTTCTTGGATTATTTTATGGAAATATCTGAACTTTCCCCCCCCCTGCTACTTCTCTTCACTCCCTTCAGCTGTAGCTGGTTTCAAGAGGTCTGGTCAATTCTTTGCCTGCCCCCTATGGATGGCCTCCCCCCAACCATCCCTGATGCGACCTTCCATGAGGGCGTGGTACCGGATGAAGGATGGCCCCACCTCCTGTCCCCCCTCCTTTACATCTTGGGGGCAGCTGTGGCATACTGGGGCAGCACACTGCTCCGTCTCATTATGCGACTCATCTCACTAATATTGGCTCCACTGCACAGGTATGGTTGGACGTCTAACCACCAGATATGTGATCTGAAACTGTATCTGGTTGGTGTGTAGTCATGTGGATATATCAGCACATCCGTTCTTAAATATCGTAGACAATATCATTTAACAGCAGTAACTGTAAACCTCCTAAGTGTCCAGAGTGTTGATTATTTCTATTTTATATGCAGACCCTCCGTCTCCAGAGACTGTGGCACTCTGCGACTGCGGACCCAGCTCCTCATCACTCTCTGTCTGACTGTTTTGGGTGGGACGTCCTGTGGGGCGTTGTCAATATTTGCCGCCTTTCTGCTCCACCTTTACAGGGTGAGTCTTAGGACATAGTAAAACAGATGAAGCGTGGATAATGAAAGCGGTTTTGTCCTTTGCACTACACACGTCTGTCTTTGTTTGCCGTTGCATGTTCAGGTGCTGAGGCTACAGATGACAGAGCGGACTTTGAGTCACATGTTGAACCTGGTAAGATTTTCAGGTTGAACTGTATGGCTCCAATCGCACCACCAGTCAGCGTGTGGCGGCTCTGTGGATGTTGGTGGTGTGAATGCAGAGCCAGCGTTCAGAATCTTTTATAATATTACAATTTGATTCTTGTCAAATGGCACATGGAGGTTTTCCACCATCTTTCCAGGCCCCCCGGAAGCACAAAGAAGCGGAGAACGGCACAGTCGACGTTGAATCCTTGAGCAAGTCTAAAGAATGTAATGGCGCCCCCCTGCTGTCTGAGTGTGTTCTGCAGGAGGTGAGGGATGACCTACAGCTCCATCTCTGCCTATCGGCGCTCTTCACGCTACCTGTCGTGCTCATCACGCCCTCACTCCTCCACTGGATCCGCAACTTGAGGTACAGTATTTAAAGTGGTTTTCCACGAAGTCACTGCGGTGCTGCAATGTCTGCGATCGTCTAATGCCTGCTGTGTAACGCTCAGCAATGCAGCTTTAAACTTTTCGTTGAGCTGTTGAAGGCTCACCAGCTCCGTGGGTGCTGCTTTATTTGTTTTGTTGAGCAGAGCCGAACACAGGACTTTCCTGCGGCACTTCACTGTTTCTGTGTTCATTTTATGTTTATGTCATTCCATTTGCATGAACATACCCGGCTGAAATCAATATCATCATATTGTAACATTATCTTTACCACAATATGACAAATGCATGCTGAAATACATCAAGTAAAAACCAAATGGATGTTTGATACAATGGTGAGGGGGTGCACATGGTGAATGTTGAAACTACGTTATGACCCTCTGCAGATACTCCACCCAGCTGGATCCTGACCCTTGTTGGCCACACATTGTGCCTCTAATTGTTGTGTACATGCTGCTTATTAACTGCAACACTCTAAAACTCAGCAACAGGTAAGAGCACATCATCAGCAACACACACATCCCCTAATAAATGAATAAATAATATCCTGTGTACATTTTCTGCATCTCTTTCAGTAAACTCCTGCCTCTGACATCCTGCCTCCCTCTCCCCTTGGCCATCGCCATGGTGATCTTCTCTCCACTCCACCTCTACAGAGTCACCCACTTCCTGTCGGCAGCACTCGTCCCTCTGGCCTGTTGTTGTCTTTTCTGACAGTATCCGGCTGCTTTCGGTCCACGTCTCTACCATAACAAGCCTTTCTCTAAATTGCAGCTTTGCTCGCTGATGCTGGTTGAGACGGATTTGTCCCGGGAAGACTCACTCTGTCCAGCCATGGAGCAGAGCCATAGACATACATAGCTTGGGGAACTGTCTGCTCAATGTTAGCACTAAAAGCTCCATGGTAGTTACACTATGTTTTAAAATGAGAGGATGTAATGGCCTTGGAACATTTGGTGAGAATATGGCCCCGAAGGATTGACCCGAAACCAAGTTTGCCTTACTCTGTATATCTATAGCTCTGCCTTCAAGGAGCAACAACTCCACAACCAGTGAAGCTACTGATACTAGAGATTCACAACAGGGTTTTACCGTTAAAATGGCTTTTTGTTTTTGTCGTTTCTGGTGGCGTTGTTGAGTTTCTACGCTGTAAACTCCTACACTGCCTACTGCTTAGCGACGACATCTAGTACTATCTTTGCCCATTGAGTGTCGTTGCGTCAAAGTGTCCTAATGTTTGTTCCAAGACTCCAAAGTTATCATGTTTACATTCTCCCTTATTCCCGTTTTAATACAGAACAATGACGATGGCAGCAAGATTAAGGTTTGCACTGGGAAAGGCTTTGGTGTGCAGCCTATGATCTGTCTGATCTTCCCCATGTTCTCTAAGATACAGTTTTCATTGGCTGCGAGCAGTATTCATTTTGGGGTGGCAAATAAAACTCCTGAGCTGCGTTTCCACTGCAGGAACTTTCCCCAGGGACTAGGAACCTTTGGAGGAACCTAGTGCTTTCCACCGCATGGACCAAGGTCTAAATGAAGTCCCAGGGACATTACCTTACCCCCCAAAAAGTGCCTGCGAGGCGGAGGGGTACAAGAACATTAGTTGGGGGGGGGGGGGGGGCTGAACATTTGTGATTGGTTGAGTACTGGCAGCATTTTATTTAAACCACCGCTCTTAAAAACCTGCAGCCGCAAACCAG
>JAVQJF010063316.1:0-19741 GCA_036023855.1 Gadopsis marmoratus | reverse complement strand
CTGATATCAAGAACCAGCTCGCTGCATTACATAAGCAGAAATCCAGCTCCTCTCGCCCTCTCCTATACATAAATGTGTGTTTTGTTCTGCGGTATTGTTAAGAATCCAAATATTCCCACAAGCTGGCCCCTGCTTTTCTTCCTTGCTCTCTGTTGTGCTCTGTCTTGCTATACTTCTATGTTCCTCTCTCTTTCCAACCTCAAAAACCTAATGGGTGAAAGGCAAACGTTTTCAGTCAGCATTCCAGCAGGATGAGAACAGTGGATCCACTAAAGATGCGAAGGCCCCAATCAAGACTGTCTTTGTTCACCCAGCACAATATGGTTCATCAGGCCCTCGGAGGGGCAGGGAGGGAACCATCGCTGTTTGAGACGATGTCCTGCGATGGGAGTTGGTGACATGCTTCCTGAAGTCTGCAACTGGTTCCTTTTAATTCCTCCAGCGGTCTGGATTAAGCTCATCAGATGATGAAAAGGGAGATTCAGTGAGGAGGGGAAAGTCCTGTTGGGTCAGTTTAAGAGTCGGGCTGTTCACATTGACTTTGACAGCCACCAGATTTGTTTTATCTCCATCTTGCTTTAATGGAAAAGCAAAACACACATGGAAACAAGTGTGCTTTATGTTATGGAGGATGACTTAATGGATGGAATTAATGAAACAAATATGAGCTTATCATATTTTGTACGCGATCAGATTTTCCACAGCTGAGTCACAAATGAGAGGCTTAATTTGCACAGGCTAACTCTTTCCTTCAGGTCATGCCTGGTTATATTGCGCTGTTTGGATTCCTAGAGTGTCTATGTGTATTATTTTAATCAATACAAAATTGTTTATTTCTCCTAAGTATATAGTGCCCTCCCCGATCCCTCTACATGTTTGCTGGTACAATTCCTAGCCACAAGATGGGAGTATGAGCCCATCTTATGACTATTCCTGGTTCAGCGCCATGGCCGAGAACTCCAGATCATAATTGATTTTCACAGGAGCAGATTTCACTCTTTAGCTCTATTTTAGCATCCATTACCTGTGTGGTTGGATTAGGATATACTAAAGGTTTCAGTTGATGCATAGCTGCAAATGCTATGATACATGTGTCAAGTGCTTTCCTAACAATTGGGATGTGAATATGAAATTTTAAGTTTTAACTACTTACTGTTAAGGATTATGTCGATTTGGGTAAATAACAGTATGACGGACACCTAAACAAAGTTTTCAAGGTGGCTGTGAAGAGAGTCAAACAGTCTTCTCCTCTGTGCTGAATGATCACAGCTGACAAACTGGCCTCTGCTAGATTATCATTCTGACCTTGACCATTTAATCCTGAAAGTCTCATTACTTTTAGACGTATTCAGCATTAGTAAAAGTCTCTGTGGTCCTTCTTTTGTGTCCCGGCTCTTGGCCTTTGACCTCTGGCCCAGATGTTGTTACCCCTAACCCTACATTAAACCAGTCAGTGCAGAGATCTGAACCGTCCCACCGTGCCCCGGCTGGAGTCCGGAATAGTGCCCTTTTCCCCTCCCTTATGTAAGATAAGAAAACAATCATTCCCATCACCTCGTTAAGTCAATGGCCCGTTGAGAAGACTGGCTCCTGCTTTCATGCTGAATTTAAAAACCGTGAAAAGAGACTGGCGTGTTGGCGTCAGCGAGAGCTATCCACGAAATACTTTTTCCCTTTTGCATGGTGCACCCATTGTAATAATTGGAGAGTGCTGATTTAATGGGGATGATGGTCCACATTGTTCACAATGTTTTTTTTAAATTATTAATATTATTTTTTGTCTTAAAGGACATGTATGTTTATGATTTTGTAGTTCTGGTGCAGTTCTGTGAGTCTAAAAATGAGTGGTGTGGTTGCAGTGATGAGTGTAGTGGTGGCTTCATTACAACAAGCATCCTACTATATCTGGATGTAGGAACCACCAGAAGTCAGTGCCGGAACAGCTGGGGAAGTGCCTTAAGATGTGATTCCTCTAATGAACGCTGGATCTAAAATTACAGTGTTCTTTAAAGAAGCTGTCATGGTCTTAAGAGGGGTATATTTAGAGGCTTGTTTTCTTAATTGACAGGTGTAGTACACTCAGCCGTGGTGGCTCCTACTTGCTCACCCCATCTCAGCTCCACCCAGGCGCCCCGCACGTTGCCCAAATTTTGATTATCCGCCTCCAGAAACTGACCATGATCCTGAACTTCAAAACATCCCATCAGAAACTTGCAGGGTGACGTCGCAGAGGCACCGTCCGTGTTTTTCTGCAGCCTTTAATTTGGAGATGAAGCACACTGACAGCAGCAAAGTGTATGGTTTCTCAGAATATCTAAAACTAGCTACATTATTTTATTATTTTTTTTAAGTTAGAAGCAGATGTCACCACCACAGATTAATAGTCATCTTTGTCTGATGATATACCACCCTGACTTTTCTGCCAGGTTGAAATAAAAAAAAAAAAAAGACAAAACAAAAGAATTGCACCAAAACCAGGCAGTTATTTTAAGAATTGCCAGTTCATTATACACCAATCAGCCATAACGTTATGACCGCTGACAGGTGAAGTGAACAACACTGATTATCTGGTTACAATGGCACCTGTCAGTGGGGGGGATATACTGTATATTAGGCAGCAAGTGAACATTTTGTCCTCGAAGAAAAATGGGCAAGCGTAAGGATGCGAGCGACTTTGACAAGGGCCAAACTGTGATGGCTGGGCGACAGAGCATCTCCAACACTGCAGCTCTTGTTGGGTGTTCCCGGTCTGCAGTGGTCAGTACCTATCTAAAGTGGTTCAAGGAAGGAAAACCGGTGTGGCCCGTGTGGTCTGATCCAACAGAAGAGCAGCTGTATCTTAAATTGCTGAAAACGTGAATGCTGGTTCTGATAGAAAGGTGTCAGAACACACAGAGCATCACAGTTTGTTGCATAGGGGGACCGGTCAGGGGGCCCATGCTGTCATCATGTTATGGCTGATCAGTGTATTTTATAACAAAGCAGATAATTCTCTTCAGTGTATTGTGAATGGACTGCAGTTTTAGCTTTTCTTGTGAGGCACCCCAACAAAAGGGAGAGCAGAAGTCTAACTGCCGTTTTGTAGATTTTCAAAGAATGCAGATTGTATGATCAGTCAGTCTAACTAACCTTTCCTTCTCTTGTTTGTTCACAGTAACTTCTCCAACTACAGGAATCGCTTCAGCATGCCAGGCCAGACTGAGAGCCTGTGGTACAGGTGAGGGAGAAGAAAATATGCCGGTCTTATAAGTTAGCCACTTGTTGATTTAGTTAAGGTGGACTTTGACGTGCTCTGGCAGGTGGAAGAACCACAAGCAGTTTTGGTCAGTACAGGAGATCTTGCAATCAAAAGTGGATGCTAGTTGCATACACAGAGCTAGGAAAGAGAAGTCAATTCTTTTCCAACAGGGGCCCCATGTGAAGTATCGTGAAGGTTTACAAAACCTCCTACTTTATATGCATTAATGAGCTGTAAGAGGCAGCCCAGAGGAATTGGCAGCAGGGGAGTGCAGAGCTCCCTTCTCTTAGTCCAGTTTGCCCTTTCCTATCTCAGGGACATGGGGACTACACAATGGAGCTATACATCTGACTGGGTAACTCACAGCCCGCTACAGACCGCCTCCTCTCAGACAGTAAGATAATACCTGGCTAGACCACGCCCACTCCTCAGTCCATGGGCCAAGGCGCAGACAGGCCTGCTGGCTGAGAGCCCTTCCCGCATGTGCACGGTTAGGAAGAAGGGGAGGTGGGGGGATCACCAGAGAGGAAATCTGAAACCCCCACGACTGCTACTGGAAACATACAGTGCACATGTACAGAACACATGCTTTTCCATTATCCCTGCAGGATGAACATGTAAGCACTCTGTAGTACAGTAGGGAGTTTATTCACTAAAGTGGATCAGGCACCGCATTCAACAGCAAAATAAAATGTTGCCTGGATTTTGGCGTATTTTTTCACACTATCTGGAGTTTAAAGCGAGGCCTGTTCTTGCTTGTGGCCAGACTTTCAGAATGCTTCCTCTACTGGGTCATGGCTGTGTATCATTTTAACGATGTGTGTCGGCAGCTGGAACCTGGGGCCGGCGCACATCATCTCCCTCTCCACAGAGGTTTATTTCTACCTCGAATTCGGCCTGGAGCTCCTCTTCAAGCAGTACGAGTGGCTGAAGAAAGACCTCGAGGTTCATAACCACAACAGTTACACGTGTTGATGATGGCTAAGTGCTCTCCTTTGTTCCCACATTGACTCTCTGGCTCTCTCTCTTCTTTTCCATTGTAGCTCAATGTTCTCCTTCAAAGTAGTTCCATCCTCCATCTACTGACTTCTCATTCTGTTCCAAATAATATTCGTATTACCTCTGTCTTCCAGTCTCATTTACATATGCATTTCTTCACCGCTTCCTTCTCCCTAGGAGGCCAACAAGCCAGAGAACCGAGCAGTGCGTCCATGGATCATCACCATGGGACACAGACCAATGTACTGCTCCGACGACGACCAGGACGACTGTACGAACTTTGACTCTCATGTATGTAAAAGCACAGAATCCCATCCATTCATTCATGTACTTTTTCTAATCTACACCGTAACCCAAACTACTGATTTCTTGTGATCAAGCTTCAAGCTCTTTGTGACAGGGTGATGGTGCCGCTCAAACATCTGCTTGGCCTCTCAAGTGTGGACATTCCCGTTGTAATAGCTGCATTCCCGGTAGCAGACATTTTATTAGCAAAGCATAATTATTAGCGTTTTGGTAACACAACTATGCATGTGACATAATTTGATTTGACTTGGCCAAGTAAAATAACTTGTATCATTATAATTACACATTTTTGTAAATTGTCTACAGAGGACTGTGTTGCAGTGTGTACACATCTGTGTTAAAGGTTTGAAGGTGTTGGTAGGATTCCTTTTCTGCCGTGTTGCCTGACATTTTAACTGCCGCTAGTAGTAGACGGGTGACGCGTGTTGCAAGCTGGCCAGTCCACATCGCAGCCCATAAGCACATTGAGTTACGGTATGCTGTCATAATCACTGTAATTTGGACCAAATGGTTTCCACTTAGACCTTACTTCTCTCAGCACTTGGCACCGTTAGGAGCGAGGCTGGCAAGGACAGGATGGGGTTCTACCAGGTAGTGTTTCAGGTAGCAGGTTTCAGACGCTAATGCCAGTTCATGCTGTCATTAATCATCTCTGTTATATCTCAGGTTCGACTGGGACGGAATGACACCAAACCGCCAGCTCCTGGTCTAGAGGATCTACTTTACCACTATGGTATGGTCTCTATTTGACAACCAGCTGTATTCTGCTAATGGATGTTTAAGATCACAAATGTGCACGCTCAGACAGACTAATGTCCTCACAGTTGCAGAGAGCAGAGCAATCCAAACATCCTTTATTAAGAAAGCAGGCCTTTTGGTCTGGCTGACATCCCAACAGCACATTTGCAAATGTTTTTTCTGTATTACATTTCTCAGACCTTTGTTTGTTGCATTTAATTATTTAACTTGTGGTGGAACTTTTCTCGGCAATCAACAAAAGCTTAATATCAGAGCAACCAAAGCTCTCAATCTCCAAATTAAATGGGCAGAGGATCTGAGAAATATTAGATTACAGAGCAGAATGTGTTTAATTGAGCCGTTTGGGCAGTTCTTTTTTCTGTGGAAAGCTGCTGACTGTCATCAAATATCTTTTCACAGGAGTGGATCTGGAGTTGTGGGCACATGAGCACACATATGAGAGGCTTTGGCCTGTCTACGGTGACAAGGTCAGCTCCTGCTTCTTGATTCACACATTCTTATATCCCTAGTTTTTGTTTTGAATCTGTGAAAGAAACATGTTGTGTTTTTACTTTTTAGGTGTTCAATGGGAGCAAAGAGCAGCCTTACGTGAACCCAAAAGCTCCAGTACACATTATCACAGGCTCTGCTGTAAGTACTTTCACATTTTTCAAATTTTTCCACATAGATCAATGCATGATTTGACAGCGACATCAACAAAAATCAATGTTATGTATTGCACACAGTCCTTTCTGTGCAACAGTTGGTCTGCCACATGAGTTTAGTACCAGCTGTTCCTCTGGTTAAGTGTTTTCTGATGTGGTGAGCGGAGCAGGGCATGCTTCGTCATCCAACCACACATTGATTAGTCATCGGCATATCAAAATGCGGCCAGTCTCGCACCGAGGCACAGCCACAGCTGTAAATGTCACACAGGGCTTTGTGGACCGAGCTCGAGAAAGGCATGTGGCTCATCATGAACAGATTCAGTTTAAATCACTGCTGCTTCCTCTGCAGGGCTGCAGAGAGAAGACCGACACTTTCAATCCAAACCCCAAAGAGTGGAGCGCTTTCCGCAGCACAGACTATGGCTACACCCGCATGCAAGTGGCCAACGCCACACACATTTACTTGGAGCAGGTCTCTGATGACCAGGTAAGCACATGTAGAAGAACACACATACAAGTGCAGCAAAGGTGAAAGGATGCTTTTAAAGGTTACAGAGTATTTCTCTGGTGGTCACAAAGACTTTTCTGTGTGTTCCAGTATGGCAAGGTGATTGACAGCATATGGGTGGTGAAGGAAAAGCATGGCTTCTCTGCCTGGTCCTGATGACCAAGATCTGCTCAGGAAATGCATCTTGAACTTTAAACAATCACATTTTTTGCTGCGTCTAACCAATTATGCACTGATGATGAAAAAACATTTTCATTCCTCTTCATTCAGCTTTTCAAATTAAGAAGTAGTCAATCTTTTGAATTCAGACACTATGTTTTATCCAATAAGAGCACTTTATGATGATCATGATCTACTGTAAGTGTATATAATGTAACTGTAATTCGCTGTGAGGTACTCAACCAGACAATGTTTTGTAAACGGCATTAAAAATGGTTTTATATTTGAATAAATTCTGCTTTTTTTGTGGCTCTCTGTATTGATCCTTCCTCCAAAACCATCATTGTAGTTGCGGCTTGGGCACATGCAGAGTGAGAGAAGGCGCTTCCCCCAGAGGAGTGTTGCTCACACCATGACTTTCACCACTATGTTGGTATTAATTCCTTATACATGCTGCCTGTGATGAGTATTGGCAGACAACCAGTGTGGATCTGCATGCATCTGTGCTTTGAGTTGCCAAGCTGTCTGTTCGCTCTGGGGTTTTATCGTGTCTCTGCATAATTCTGTTGAGACAACATAGTCTACATATACAAAATGAATGATTTATTAACACCACACACGAGATAACATACACTTTAACACACATTATTTGGCAGACACGTTTATCCAAAGCTCCTTCAGTACTATGAGAGGATATACAGTATGTTACTCACTGATAAAAACACTGCAGGGAAAGTGCCTTTTTTTGTTTTTTACCCGAACGAAGGACCAAAAATGTTAAGAAGACAAAACATTACAGCAGCTTCCACTTGGTCAACATGTGTCACAACAAGATAGCCAAAAGACGCTGAGCGTGCTTGTAGAAAGTACATATGTAGTCAGGCGTCAGTAGCATGGCTGTAAATCTAACCAAGGGTTTGTTGGACTTCTCTCTGATGTCGATGCCCCGCCGCGCAGTGGTGTCTGGCAGACTAAGGGAGACGCAAGCATACAGCGATCACACCTCACCCTCACATGCTCTTGGTGGGCCTTCCCACTGCTCGCTGCCACTCACACACAGCCTGATGGCTGTCAAAGTATCTTTTGTGGAGAAGGCCCCGAGTTCCTAACCTTTGGCCTGCTCATGCTGTACTCTATTGTTGTGTCCCACTGAGTGAGAGAGACAAGGAAGAAGCAGTGCAAACTGCAGAGACCAGCGGGGGGCTGGAGAGGAGTGTGTGCTGTCAGACTTTAGCCTAGATAGACAAATCATTGCATTTGTTTACAATTGTTAGCGACCGCATATATAGTCCAATAAAAGTTGGTTGTCTTCCAGTTAGTCATCTACGTACAATGTGTGATGCAAATATGGATGGATGTTAAGTTCTTGCCTTAAATAACGAGTGTGTCATGTGGCGTGCACAATCCTCATCACTTAGTTCACGTGATTTCCTAAAAATGCAGAATAAGAAATATTGATTGCAATCCAGGAAAGAAAAGAGCGAGGAGAAAATAACATGTCACTCCAGATCGCATGCCTATTGCTGTAATATGATGTGCTTATTACCACATATGATAGAGGAACAGCAGGTTTGTGGTAGTGTGGTTAAGGGCTTTTGTTGACAGAAACATTTTCTTGCCTTTAACGTGGGCGGCAGACGTTTTTGCACTTCCTCGTCTGCTCCACGTTGGACAATTTATTTCTCCCAACCAAGGGCTTTGGCAGGTCAGAAGTCAGATTTGTTAGCTTCTTTCAACAAAACCACTTTCTAGACATGAAGCAGACTATCAGTGAGAAACAGACTTGAAATACCCAGCTTCTCACTGATAGTGTACATCAGTAGGCTTAGGGAAGGGAAGGAGATTCAGTGTATTCTTGCATAGTGATGCTCCTGGTTTAATGTGCTACATTTGACTGGAATTTGCCCCGTTAGCCCTCATCAGGTTTACCATTGGAATTCATTGCCATTGGATGACCTAGTAAAACAGGACCTGCTGTCTGGTTGCACTACTAAACATCCAGAGACCTTGACATGACCACATTTCCTTCCCACTTCAGTTAACTTCATTGCAGCTGGCTAATTCCTAATGACACATCAACAGCTATTTATCCTTTCCCAAGATTAAGGCCTCAGTAAACCCTGAAAGGTATGAGCTCTCTTAAGACCACATGTGAGATTGGGAAGCAGATGTCTCTTTCTCTACACCAAACAAATGTGAAGCCTCTCTGCAAGACCTCTGAGAATCCCCTTCAGTTAAACTCTGCGGCTTACCCGCATTATTGATTTTCAAGAGTCTCTAGTAGCTCTCACACACAACAACAAACTTCCTAAGGAGACAGGAGAAGGCTTCTGTGTGGTATTTCTCTCCACGGGTGATCAAGGGGCGGCGCTCGATCACAGGGTTAAACTGGAGACTGGGGACATGTGCAATGAATTCAAGGCCCTCAGATGCTGGATCTTGGGGATATTTTGTCAATCCAGAGGCTCGGTGTTCTTCCAGAACCAAAGCGCCACTATTGAGCAGCCTCAGACCACCACCAAGACAAGCAGCCAAGTAGTGTCTGCCTGAGGCACATCACTGCACATTCTTGTCATTATTCCAGTGTCAACATCAACACCACAATGACTTGCAGGGCTTCAGAATATGGCATCAACAGGAACACAGCATGTGCACTGTGAGAACACTTTATTGCCCCAGTAAATCTGAGGTGAGCCCACACTGAAAGAGGACTTTTTTTTTACACTTCTACAAAGTCTGTGAGGGACATGCAGGACACATTTCCTCCATTGGACAAACGTAAACGAAATAGATCGAACTGGGCATTTCATGAAAGCAGTATTTTATTTCTGGAGATACGGAATCCACTGAATCCTACAGTTAGCCTCCCTGTTAACCTTTAGCTTCAGCAATGATTCCCAAACAGGGTTACTTCTTTGGAAAGGTTGTAGAGTAGCTTAACTAATTTGAAAAATTGAAAATTATTTAAAAAAATTATATATATTATATAAAAATATATAGACACATTCAGTTAGCTGTAACACCTGAACAGTACATGTGATTGAGAGTGCATGAAGAAAAGTTAGAAAGCAAGGAGAGATGTCAAACAGTAAAAAAAAAATGAAATAGAAAAAGTTAAAAGCAATGAACAGTTTAAATAATTTGGTAATGGATATAGCAAAAAGTCATGGATAAACATGATACTGCTAAAAGTAAAATTTATATATTTATTTATATATATAAAAATTATTATAATATCCTTTATCACAGTATATCATCATTGTTGAGTTGATGGTACCTGAGCTCATTTGACAGGGTTGTCATCAGACAAAAAAGGCTGGGAACCACTGGTGTAAAGGGTCCGTCTGTATAGTAGTATGATTCAATTCACCCCCTAAATATAACGTACAGTGTATGACTATTTACTGACGGAAAAGTTTCCATGCAGTTCTGACCACAAGCACACAGGCACAACAGGCAACACAAAAAATGGAGTTTGCAAGCATCAGTGGCAGTGCTCCTGCATCCATCCATCCTGATTAGTCATGCTGCTGCATTTTGTTAGCTACACTTGTTTAGTCGAGCACAAAGAACTCACTATTGGACCCATCATCATCATCATCCTGAAATTTAACAGTGCTAGGATTTGGCCCCTAATTTTGTTGTGTCCACCTATCTTCGCTTTTTCAAAGTCATCAACGTTTCCCACTAAGCAGAAGAACCTCAGGATGCACAGGTCATGTTGTTCTGCATACAGACGAGGCTGTTCTTAAGAGCCACAGCAGGCCCAACCTGAGACTCCTCTCAGTCTGCAGGAAGTGCTAGCTCTGTGCCAGGGGGCCAGAGATTCAACTCATTAACGTTGAGCCTCAACACACGACACGGATATGCTACCACAGCTGGGGCATGTCACTCGGTTCAAGAGGTCTGTGTTCGGGGTCCCATTCAGCAGCCTGCCTAGTGTGTCGACAAAATGACATCTGAGTTCTTCCCAGTGGCTGACTGTGAAGAAAGCCTCGCTGTGCTAAAATGAGTGAGACTGTGCATCGTGGCATGCATTTATTACTTTCCAAAGGGATCTGTTTTTGTCATGAAAACTATGTCTTGTTGTAACCTAGCTGTCACAACATGAACCTGTTTTGTGATCGTGCCTAGCCTATTGTGGAATGCAACCGCTGCTAAAGACATTTACCCCTGCCCTATCAGTCCGACCACAAGGAACCAACTCATTTAACTACCGCACATGCTGTCAGGGCTCCGTCATGCCTGTCTGGTTAAGACAAATTGCACGGCAGGGCTTTCTTCTCTCACAGGCTGGCACTGCTGACCAAATGCCCTCAAGAATGCAGCATGCTCTTGAGAACAATGCCAGGCTCATTATGCATTATCCTGTGTCCTAAATGTTGTGCATGCCAGGCAGTCTGTCTGTCTCCTTTTAACTTTGGTTACTCACACTCCAAATATCAACGAGGCCTGTCATTGTTGGAACTTTTGCAAACAATGTAATGTTCTTGTTGATCCTTGTCCACTGTGAAATCCACATTACCGTAGAGCACAGGCTGTAGTTGAGGTGATTTAATCAGCCGTTTGTTGTTTCAGGTACAAAGCTGTCAGTCTATCAACACTTGAGATCTGAGCTCTAGGAAAGGAAAGGTGGTTTATAATACATGTCTAGTGTTTTACAGGAACCGTAACACAAGAAGTCATTTTGGTTTTAAAGACATTTAGATAGGAATGAGGTGATTAACCGTCATAATGGATTTTGCACTCAACCACTTCTACCCCGTTAAAAATGTCACAAAGAGAGCCTGAGGACTCTGAGCGTTCCCAACCTTCCAGGCACATGTAGAGGCCACACTTCACACTTCTCACATTGGGGAACAAATAGAGGGATGGAAACCGCAAGCCCCGTGGAGCATTTTAAACACACGCATGCTGCTACTATTTGACATGATAATCACGCCGTACTCAGCAATCCCAGCAGTACCCAAAGGAAATCATTTAGCTCTGTAAGAGTGTTATGACAAGGGCATAACTTAACAATATTTCAGCACCTTATGTCCCATGGGGAGTTGATGGTATCCAATGCTACTGGTGGAGCACTGATGAATCTTTCAGCACTCAGCAATGTCAAAGCTGCTTTTTTCCCTTATCCCCTGTCCTATGCGTCCCCTTGTTTTGTCTGACACGGGCCAAAAAGGGGTCAGGAACGTAAGTGTGTGGTAGGAGGGCTGTTTGTAACTGAGCAAGGGATAAAATAGAAAGATGATGGGCAGTGTCTCTGTCCTAAAAGCCACATTTCCGGCTGTAAAGGTAATCAACGCCGGGAGACAGTATCCAGTGTTGTTTTTGAAAGAGTGTGACCATACTGGACTGTTTGACTGACGGTAAAGCGGTTTTCAATGTTTTTGGAGATCTGAATGAATGGGCAATGTAGATCTCCAGTGTACCTTGAAAAAAAAAAAGAAGAAGAAAACTCCTCTCTTCACCAGCCTGCAAAAACACAGACGACTCATCTCAAATCACAGAATATAAAGTATTCAGAGAATCTGTCCAGCGGTGGCAGGCGGTTTTGTCATTAGAGAACGTTAACAACAATTGGACCCAGACAGACAGGTATGTCCCCTGGCGAGACCCGTGAGGATACCTTACCTCTATATACCTAGAGTATCTAGATGGATCTGGCTTGGATTAAGGGACGAGACTTGGTGACACCTTGCCATGGATGAGTTATAATGTAACCAAAGAACAAGATATTGTGCTGTTTAATTGGTGCTAAATAGTTTAGAAATATGCAGCAATTTGTTAATACACTGTATTTAGCTATGCTAACAGTATGGGAGTAGGGGTGGCACTGTGTACAGTCAACCACTTTAGTTCAGACCAAAGAAACACATTTTGGATGGATTGGATTGCCATGAACCTTTGGACAGATGGTGATGACTACTGATTTTAGTGATCCTCTGACTTTTCCTTTAGGATCACCATCAGGTCAGAATATTTATTTGTCCAATACTTTGGTTTATGACCAAATACCTGCAGACATACCTAAAGACATTCCGAAACATTTAGTTTTGTGCTAATTAGCAAATGATAGTATGCTAACACGCTAATCTGAGATGGTGAACATGGCAAGCATTGTACTTGCTCCCAGTTAGCATTTAGCTCAAAGCAAAGGTTCAGCCTCACAGAGCTGCTAGCGTAGCTGTACTCTCTGTCTGTCTGATTCTCAGACTTGTTAAATCAGATATGATATAATTTGAATTTTTCAGTGAATTCACAAAGTAACACGTAAGCCACATACTGACAGCAGATTGCATTCTTCTTAGGTGATAACAGAAACAGGTGGTTGCAGTTTTTGTACACTTTCATCGCAAGCAGCCAAGGAAGCTAACAAAACCATGACTTGAAGTGTTTGTTCTAACTTACAACAAGTATGTTTGACCACCCATTAAATGGACCACGGCATGAATTTGGGCAGAGAGAAGCAAATCGTCCCGTGGCTGGGAATTGGCTTTGTATGGCCACTGGCCGCCGGAGGAGCTTGTTTAAACAGACCCAGACTGAAAGACTTAATGACCATGCTGACAGCAGTCATTTGAGATGTCTAGTGAGGCTGGAGTGCTGTGGCTGAGAGCGAGAGAGTCCTACAGCTGCAGAGAGAAAGGGAGGGATGTTGTGGTTGCCGTCTCTTTATGGACGCTCCAGAGAAAAGAGGCGCACCAGATTCATTTTTAAATGTGACTTCAATATTTGCTCTCCCACCAAACCTAAACCAACAGAATATAGGATATACAGTCCCATGGCAGCCTGCAGTGTTTTTCCTGCCACCTGAAACGTGTTCTGCCGTTTGTTCCAATGTCATCTCAATTAAACATCAGCATGTGGACAGAGAACAGCTCAGACTTAAAAGTAGGTTTGTGTTTTTGTAAGGTAGTGGTGAGTTTGGAGTACATCCTAAATATAATCGTATATAATTTTGAGTAAATTTTGCTGATATGATTGATTCTCCAAAACCCATGAGCTATTTACACGTACTTAACACGTGCTGACCAGCAGTGGATGTGCATGTGAGGAGAAAACAGTAGCAGGAAAGGTTGTGCAGTTACAAAAAAGCAACTTATGGACATTTTGTTCAAGTAATCTCAAGAACTGAAAGAGCTGTCCATTTTCTAAAATAAAAAGATGCCACTGTTACAGTCAAGAGTTGATATTTTCACATAATGTTCATCCTGAAAATTCTTTAATATCTCTCTCCCATGATCCTCTGGGTAATTCTTATCTTCAGCCCCTCCATTCTCCAGGCTTTAGCCCTGCAGAGGAGACCACATGTGCTTAAAATGTCCTCTGGTCTTTGGGCCTCTTTATCTGATGGAGACTTGGCCTCCTGCTACATTTTGATCTAACTTGGACCAGGCCAAAGTAAAGAAGAGGATCCAGATATCAAAAGCTCTCAAGATCCTCATCATCTGTATTCTATATACTCACTGTATATCGTTACAAAACACTTTCAGTTTTGAAGATAGTTTTTTCTCTGTGGTCAGTATAACAGTAACCTGCCGCATGCAGTGGACTTCATGGATGAATGAACAAAATAAACAAAAGCATACATAAGAAAAAGACTAAAGATTAATATAATTAACTAAAATTTCCAATAATTACCTGCGTTGTACATAATTCTGTGATTTTCATGCAAATTATGAAATCTTATTGCAGACGTATGTAGGGAGGAAAATACCCAATTCAATCTGCAATCATTTATTCTTTTGGCCACTTGGGGGCATCACAACAAGCTTTTTAACTTGATGTGGCAAATAGTTAGGGTTAGGCTATTTACAGTAGCTAGCTACAGCAGATAGCGAGCAACATTAGCTTTCGCTTGTAAAATCAAACAATGAGCTGAATGTCTCTAAAAAGCTCCAGTCTATATTACACATAGTAATTTGATCCATTATTTGTATAAAAAATAGTAATAAGAGCATAGTTAAGTTGACAACATGGCTGCTCTTTACATAACAGAAGAACAGAAGGCCAAGGCAGGATGGGGAGAAAATAGAGACCGAACAAATGGGAGAGAGAGGAGAAAGCGTGAGTCTGCAGAATAGAAGCAAGCTTCTCTTGTTGATTTAAGATTCACAGTCTGAATAATCATGGCTATCCTGCACATTCCAGCCTATAAGAGAACAAGATTAAATACTTTTGGAGTGGGACGCTGGCTGTCCTTCCTGCTGTGGTTAGTGCAACCGTCCATCAAAAGAAAGTCACAAAGGTTATTGTGATGAAACAGTTTCCCTGTGCTTGTGGAAATCTGTTTCGCTTTATCTCAAAAGGTCAATGAGCGGTTGTCCCCCACTCAGCAGTCTGCAACAGTATGACCCCCCGCTTTCATACGAGAATTCATACAAGAAGTTTAATAATATGATGTCTGTCTTCACTTCTGGGCATCTGGTTATTATGTTATTATGTGAAGAAAGAAACAGGTTGATTCTTCAGCTGTCTTTAAGAAACAAGGACACAGTAAATCATGTGAGATGCACATGATGGATCATGAAACTGAAACACACAATATATCTGAAAGAGCTAACTTTCGCCAGGCCGACAGGAAGTTATGGGAGAAATAAACAGTATCAGCAGCTCATCTTTTTCATTTAATTTAACACGGTCCTCTCATATCCCCTCAGATTCTAATTTTAGCTTTGTCTGTCCCAACCTGATGCTGGCATGGAGTCAACTATGGGTTTAGCATTAAGGTGAGATGTTCCTCTTGTGTTTGGTTTGGTACTTCCTGTCTCTGCTCTGTGTGTCCACGTGATTTCTCTCCTCTGTGGTATGTAAACTATCAAAGACTGAGCTAGTTTTTGCTCTTTTCCCCTCTACAAATACACTTTCTTGAGATCCAAACAAGGGTCACAAAGGTCTGTGAAATTAGATAAGCAGTAATTACAAATAGCCCATGACCAAAAGCCACACATGCTATCACTGTGAATGAACGCTGTAATAGGAAATAATTCATTTGCGTAATGCTCCTGCACGATTTCAAAGCTCGTCAAACAGAAAGTGACCTTTTGATGTGCATGTGTCTGCATTTGTGTGTGTGTGTGTGTGTGTGTGTTTTGACTTAACAAATGTGTGGGCTCATCAGCACACAGGCCTGTCAAGTACATACATGTGGAATGTCTTTCCAGTTATGGCTTAGATTCCAGCAATTTCCGCGGCTGTGACGGATCCAAACACCAGTCAGTCAGTCAGTCAGTCACCCAGCCCTGCAGAGAGGCCTGATTCACTCCTTTGTGCTGCGTGACTCAAAGCCCTCTTGCCTGCCTCCTCATGTCCTCCTCTCACTCCCACTGGCCTCCGTGGACTTCTGCTTGCCATTTGGCCCCCTGCCAACTTGGACATGCTCCCCCAATGGTCAGCTGTGGGCCCGTATACAATGTTTCTACATAGCAACTGTTTGTAGACATACACTCTCAGGCATGCACATGCAAAAATGACAAACAGATGGCTGTGGAAGTGGAGTGATTTGCATGTTTCCAAATTAAAATGATCGGTTGTCCTTTTCTACATATTGACTCCATATACTCTTAATCAATATTGAACCAAGAAGGGCCCTAAATCTATCTGATACAGGCACAATGCTGTCCGCTCTAGTGAGAATCAACACGTGCAGATTGTTTCCTTTGGAAAGTGAAGAATTGACTCTTTCATGATGTGGCAATCCAAAAACTAATTCCTTCAAATTGGTCCAACGATGAAAAAAAAACAAAAAAAACACACACAAGTTGCCAGGTCCAACTGAAGTATCATACAAAGACAGAGCCCAAGCGGGCGGATCTACTGCCGGGTGTTAAAGAGGACCAGATGATGGGGCGAAGGTGTTTTCAGCCACAGGGTTTCCGATAGCCATATTTTCTGAGAAGATGGGAAGAGAGCAGCAGATGTTGAGGCTGCACTGAGGTCTAATTTGTGTTTGTCTCAATTCAGATTGAGCACTAACTGAGAGTGTTTATGCAAGATTTGCTCCACAGCTCTGCCTTTGTCGGTTCCTTTATTTACTGATCTCAGTGGACTTGCCACTGCAGCATATTTAAAATGGGGTGTGAAGCCATCCCCTAGACAGAGCGGACCCGGAGTGACACAAGGTTGAAGCGAAATGACCTCAGAATCCAAAGAGAGTTTCCAATGAGACTCGTTCTCTCCCTGGGACGCTGTAAAAAAACCTACCCTGTTTCTCTCCTCATGAGCTTTGAACTAATTTCTTCACTTTCTCTCTCACCAGAGTTGTGCAACATAGAATGTAGGACTATAATAAAAGCAGTCACTGGAGTCAAATGAGAGGGGAAGTTAGTCTGTCCAGTGTACAGAGTCATGGTGTCATGTAGGCCTGGGAGCCAAACACCACAGAGCCGCTCACACACAGGAAGGGGCGTCCAGTCTCTCTATGTCCCACAAGAACCAGAAAAGTCCCCTAAAACATTAGTAATAGTCTACATCAGGATACACTGTGTAATGCTAGTCAACATCCAACAATAATATCTTGAAAATTCCTAACTGTTGTTAATGGAGAGCTCACAATCAACCATCAAAAATTACACTTAAATTATTAAGTAACTTATTAAGGAAATCTCTGGGCTTCGTTGGTGTCCAATCAAACACACAAAAAAACTGTCAATAGGCAGGACAGAGTTTCTGGCATGAGTGTACAAACTGTATAATCACGGGATGATATGTTGTCTTGTTATCGTACGGGTTGTGGCTGAATATTCTTATCTGGAAACTAACCAACATCACTTTGTGAATTTGATTAAAGGAACAGTTGCACTTATTTGCTTTCTGGTGGAGAGTTAGATAAAAGGAGTAACTTCTTGGAGTTTCCGATGGTTGCCTGGCAACAGCTGCCAGGGGGCCTAGCTATAGTCTGGCACATGACCCCCTGCAGAATGGCGAATTGTTGTTGTAGGAGCTCATACAGTTTATCCGTCACTGAACTTTGATGTGCGCTCAGCGCCGTGTGACGCAAGCAGCCGACCCGCGGTGCAATAAAAGCCGCGAGCCCAAGTGTTCATACTGTTGTGCTTTAATTCGTTACCGAAATGTGGATCAAGCATGAAGACGCTGTTACAGGCACTGAAAAAGACTGTCTTAATCCAAACGTAACGGAAGAAGATGCGTTTGGTACAAGAACGGAAGGAGGAGTCAAGCCAGAACAAAGAGTGCCCAAACTAACAGAAAAGGGCCCTGAAGTCAAAATGAATCTATTAATAAAAGCAAGAAGTGCTAAATTAAAGCAGTTGACAACAAAACGAAATCAAATAGAATCGCTTATGGTGGAGTATGACCACTTTACTGTACTTCTTGGAGAATGCTCTGTTTATGAATTGCATACAGAGGAGAAGAAGGAAGACGACCACACACGGTGGTACTTGCCTAAAGTTGCTCAGTCCAATGAATTCAAGAGTACAGTCAAAGGATGGATGCAAGATGCAACAACACTTGCACAAGAACAGCAAATCACAGAGAAATCAGAAGAGCATATTTCTGTTGTCTCAGTTGGGACAATAAGCAAGGCTGAGCAAAGAAGCGTACGAAGCAGCAGATCTTCTACAGCCTCATCTGCAAGGCGCAAGGCTGAAGCTGAAAGAGCCGCACTCTTTGTCCACGCTGACGGTCTGAAAAGGAAACTTGCACTTGACAAAGAAGAAGACGAGTTGGTACGAAAGCAAGCGGAAATAAAGGCCCAAAAGGAAATATTGACCCTTGAAGTTCAACTTTCTGCTGCAAATGCTAAAATCAAAACATATGATAAGATGGACAGAGGACAGTGTGCAAAAAACAAGAGGAAAAGCTTGACAATAAGTCTAAATGTTATGATGACAATGAAGAGGAGGAAGATGGCTCTGTGTACGGTGATGGTGTGATAGGCAGCCATGCTGCTGCACAGCGGTTTACACCCAAGTCAAGTGTCTCCGGTGGTCAGCAGCGGAATATGCAAGTTACATCCCCCAAACCTGAATGACAGCAAGGACCAGTACACAGTATGGACAAGTATGCTCATAACAAACACAGTCCGGATACTGATCTTCTGAAAATAATGCAAAAGCAGAATGAAATAACCGAAATGCTGATCAAAGAGCAACGAATTTCAACTTTACCCCCAAAGGAGATCCCTGTTTTTACAGGCAACCCCCTACAATACATGACGTTCATTCACACTTTTGAACACTGCATTGAGAATAAAACAACTGACAACCGTGACAGACTGTTCTTTTAGATCAGTACACTGGCGGGCAGCCAAAGATACTTGTAAGAAGTTGCCTGCATATGGAACCCAGCCTGGGATACAGCAAAGCAAAGCAATTGCTACAAGAACGTTTTGGAAATGATATCCTTATTGCTTCAGCTTACCAGGAAAAAGCACTGAAGTGGCCTACGCTAAGATCAGAAGATCAAACAGCACTACAAAAGTGCACCTAATTCCTGCGCAGTTGTGGTAATGCCATGAATGACATTAAAGCTCTGAATGATATGAACAATACATCCCACATGCAAACATTGGTCTCGAAGACAAGAGAAAACTCCCAAAAATGAAGTCTGCCTCAGCATACAAGAGTAGCTTTACCATGGTGGCAACAGAGGGATCAATACCAAGTTCGACTGCAGGTACAGTTGCACAAATCAAGACGTGTCAGTACTGCAAAAGAGAACATACAACATAATCCTGTGCAGTACTGAATAATAGGAAACGTGAAGAAAAGGTTGAATTCTTCAAAGCCAATGGACTCTGTTTTGGCTGTGTTAAAGGACATTTAAGTAAAGACTGCAAAAGGAGACTGAGTTGCAAACTCTGCAAATTAAAGCATCCCACCATGTTGCACATTGAAAGAAAGACATTGGAAGAAGAAAAGAAAAGACACAATGCGATTACAGATGTAACGCCCACAGTGAACAGCTCGCTAGTTTCTTTGAAGAAAACTATCCAAAACGGGGCTGGTGACAATCAACCATTAGCTACAGTCATCATATCTCGGTGGTGGATTTAGATGATCTTGTAAGATGGAACTTCAATCATGACTTTCCCGAGAAGGTGTATGAAGAAAAGGATGAAATGTCTGTGGAAGACAAACAGTTCATGCACATCATGTCTAC